>PVJX010038939.1:0-16040 GCA_004027295.1 Dolichotis patagonum
ACCAGGACACAGGTCACTGTGTGAGCTCACCTCACAGCCAAGGCTGTTGTTACCTCTACACACACACACACACACACACACACACACACACGGCCGCGGCTTCCCACTGAACCCTCCCCAGGGCAGGCCAGCAGGTCTGCAGTGACCTGTGCACCACTGGGGCCACATGAGGCCCCGTGACCCAAGTCAGGCTGAGCAGAGAGTCCCCAGCGCCCTCGTCTGCAGTGATGGGCTCAGCTTCCGGTGTCTCACCGTGTCAGCGCTCTGGGCTTTGGAGTGAGTCACTTTTGCATTACAGGCCATCTTTGGCCTTTGTAGATGCAGAAGCCATGGAGCTCTCTGTGTGAGTTTATGCCCTAGAACCATGATGGTTTTCCCTCCCAGAGTCCTCCTGGGGACTGCAGGGACAAAGCCATCACCTTGTCATCACGGGCAGGAGAGTAAAGCAGGCTCTGGGCTGGGCACCAGAGGAATGCACCCCTGGACTTGAGCTCCAGTTCTGCTCCCCAGAGCTGTGTCCCCAGGCACCTTTCCTACTGCTCGGCACCTCCATGTCTTCCATCCCCTGTAAAAAGGGTATGAGAATTTCCCTGCAAGGGGCACTGAACACTAAGTCTGGTATCTTGGCCCTGAGACTCGCTCAGGAAACCCTGGTCACCGGAGTGTGGGGAGGGCCCGGAGCTTGTCCCCGGGAGACTCATGGCTGAGGGATTGAGGTTCAGTGTGTGCATTTTCTCAGCGCTTCTCTTGCTGCTGGACTAGAGGGTCCATGGGGCAGAGGACCTGGGGCTCCCTCCCCCCCTGCCATTTTGTCCTGAGAGTCCAGTAGAAAATGGATCCTGGGTAAACATTTGCCCAGGTGATGAGAGAAATCTAGCCACGGCCTTGGCTGCACTGCCCAGAGCCCTTGACCCGTGATAGAAAAGTAAATAACAGAAACCGTTATCCTCGACCCCCAGGGCAGGCCGGGATGGAGAGCTTCACCACCACAGAGGACTACGACCTTTTAATCACCGAATACGACTATGGGGACTCAACTCCATGCCAGAAGGTGGTCGGGAGGGTCTTTGGGGCCCAGGTGCTGCCGTCCTTATACTCTCTGGTGTTCGTCATCGGCGTGGTGGGCAACATCCTGGTGGTCCTGGTCCTCACGAAGTACAAGCGGCTCCGAAGCATGACCAGCATCTACCTGCTCAACCTGGCGCTGTCGGACCTGCTCTTCCTCTTCACGCTTCCCTTCTGGATCCACTACATCCTGAACAGCGGCTGGGTCTTTGGCGATGCCATGTGTAAGCTCCTGTATGGCCTCCACTACGTGGGCTTGTACAGTGAGATCTTCTTCATCATCCTGCTGACCATCGACCGGTACCTGGCCATCGTCCATGCCATGTTCGCCCTTCGAGCCCGCACCATTACCTTTGGCATCATCACCAGCGCCATCACCTGGGCCCTGGCTGTCTTGGCTTCCATCCCGAACTTGCACTTTTCCAAGACACAGAAGGTGTTCACTGCATACACCTGCAGCATGTATTTCCCCCACGAAAGCCATCGGGCCTGGCGGTACTTTCAGGCTCTGATGCTGAACCTGCTGGGATTCATGTTGCCCCTGCTGGTCATGGTGTTCTGCTACACGGGCATCATCACCATTCTGTGTCGCCGGCCCAATGAGAAGAAGGCCAAAGCCGTCCGGCTGATCTTCCTCATCATGATCATCTTCTTCCTCTTCTGGACCCCGTACAACCTGGCTGTGTTTGTTTCTGCTTTCCAGGAGCACATGTTCACCAGCTACTGTGAGCAGAGCAGGCAGCTGTTCCTGGCCCTGCAGGTGACACAGGTGATCGCCTACACGCACTGCTGCGTCAACCCGGTCATCTACGTCTTTGTGGGTGAGAGGTTTCAGAAGTACCTGCGTCAGCTGTTCCAGTGGCATGGGGCCATGTACCTGCAGAAGCCTCAGCCCATCCTCAGCAGGGTCCGTCTGGAGAGGGCCAGCTCCACGTCTATGTCCACCAGTGAGCACCAGCTTTCTGGCGTGCTCTGATTGAGAGCCCTGCAGGCCACTGTCGTTCCTGGTGGGAGTGGCCTGCCAAGTGGGCCACCAGAGCAGGGAGAGGATGCTATGAGGCTGTCCCCACCAGACCCCCCCCACACACATACACACCATGGAAACACAGCGTTTGGGATAGAGGGCACTTGAAGGTGGTCTGGACTCAGTCTGCTGGGGCTTCAGTCTTGCCATGACTCTCCCTAGTGGAGAGGGACAAATGGGCGACATGGGACATTCCAGAGTATGAGACTGTGAATTCCAGGGAATGGTTTGAGTCCAAATAGGATGCCCAGTCTGGGAGCACTGGCATTTGCAAAAAACCCCACTGCAACTGCCCTGATCAGCTCAGAAACAGTGATTTCTCTCAGCTGCCTCCTTGACCTGCGCCATCTTCTGGAATCCCAGGGAACACAGAACTCAGGGTGGCCAACTGGACACCAGCAGACAGGGGAGTGAGTTGGGGAGGAACTGTTGGCACCCAGTAAAGGGAGATAGGTGGTCAGGAATACCCCTGCCTGGCAGGTGGGCAGACAACTCTCTGTCCTGAGCAGAGGAGGAGAGGCCCTAAGCGAGAAGTACCTCATTCACCCAAGCTGTGCTTCTCCGCCCAGCTCCAACTGAGGGCCCTGCTCACCATCCTTTGTCTCCCTCCCCTCAGACGGATAGTCTAAGTACCAGGGAGATCACTCTCAGGTTTGTCCTGACCGGTGAGCTCATATCTTTGTTCATCCTTTTTCTGACAGACAGGACTCCCAGTTTCACCACACTTGCTATGTCCAGCAAGCCAGGAAAAGGTCTCACCAATGTGAACTAATAGCAGAAGAATCGCTTGCTAGATCCCCCTGCAGAGCGGTAGACTTAAGTTTCCTCTTTAAAAACAATGCCACCTCCTCCAAAAGATAAGTAATGACCAATGGAGAAACCCTGACATACCCCTTGTTCAGGTTAAATCTCCTGCTAGGAAGCCTGCCTGTGATTTTCCATTGTCACCTAAACTTTCAGCTCCCTGGCAAGTTGAGTCATCTTCTTCGCTAAACCAAATAAGCAGCTAGATTTGCTTCTTCTATTTAGCAATCAGCCCTGTCCTGCGCCGAGGCCCCAGGAACCAAAAACTAATCTCAGGGAGACACCTTAATACTACTGTGCACAAACTATGGCTCCAAAGCACCTTTTAAGACTTTTCAGAAGCTCATTCTTGTGTTTCTGTTTTGGCTTGTTAGTGGAAACTCGCCCATCCAATTTACTTCCCATTTTTCCACCACCTTCTCAGCCAGTCCCACCCGTCCCTCCATTAGTAAAAAGTTACAATGCTTCTCCCCTGCTCCCTGCCATGGCCCACTGCACAGTCCCCACGCTGGCTTTCTTCTGGTCCTAGAGAAAGTCAACTGCCCCCCGCACGATCAGGTACCATCCTTGCTTCAATCTCTTCCTCTTCTTGCATTCCTCTATATTTTTCCCCAATCCCTTGTAAATTTTTTTTCTGTATGATAAAATCACCATATTAAGAACTTATTTACTGCATATAATTTGCTGGTTTGTTTTAGATATTATTCTATAACTACAAACCTAGTTCCTGTGGTTAAATTAATAGTTACCACACTTTATCATTTTTTGGGTGTGTTTGATGCTGTTATTATTGCTGTTTGTACTACCTTAGCCAAGATGACATAGGTGTTCTAATCAGTTGTTCTTCCTGGTGTACCAGACTGAGACTCCCTAAGGGCATGAACAGCACTACAGGTCATTGCCAGAGAACCACGAGCCAGGCAAATAGGCAGCTGTGGGAGGCTGCCTCGCTGTGTTCTCTGGAGCAATGAAGCTCCTTGTCTCCATCTTTCCCTGACCTTTACTTCAGCCCTGTTCGCTGAGATATGCAGAGCTGGCCACACTGAACCAAACGTTCCCATAATTGTCTAAAAGAAGATGACTGAGTCTGACAAGATGCTAACCTGTCTCATTGCAGCATGTGGGTCAAAATTGCCCCCTCTCCTGTTGGCTGGAATGGGGACTTGAGCAAGAGCCTGTGAGATTCCAGGAGTAAGACATGAAATAACATCTCAGCTGAAACCATGGGACTCAAAAAGAATTATACTTTCCTGGCAGCAAAGGTGCCAGCCTCGCACACTGCAAACTATCCATTGCATTGTCAACTGGAAAGCCTCTGTGCCTGGTACAAAATTGTTCTGTTTCTGCTTATAGCCAATGACTGCAAACTGTCTCTCCCCAGCACTCTGTTATGACCACCACCCAGCTCCCTAATTGAAACCAATAAAATCCCGAGCTTTTGCACTTGTGGCCTGTTGTCCCACAGAATGCACTGGGTCATTCTAGAGCTTCTCAACTGCAGAATGGTCTCTCTTTGTCACTCTGTGTCATATTGCTGGGTGGGAGACCCATACTCATACCCTCCATAAGGGTTTTGGTAGACACCAATTTCTCATCCCCAATAAATTAAAAGAAGTAGAACCTTGCAACCGACTGAAAACACAAAACACAAAATCCAGCTAAACCTGGAAGACAGCTCAAAGAAGTAATCACTTCCTAGATGTTCTCCAAATTAGAACACACACTAACTCGTAGAACATGCTTAAGTAAATATAAAGGAATTGAAATTATGGCATGCATATTATCAGACCATACTGAAATGAAATTGGAAATCATTATCAAAAAACCACAAAAACTTCATAAACATATGGAAATTAAATAACACCCTCCCGAACAATCAATGGATCACAGATAAAATTAAAGAAGAAATCAGACAATTTCAACAATAAAATGATAATGACAATAAAATATACCAGAACTTACGGGATATAATGAAATCAGCCCTACCAGGGACATTTATTCTGGTGAACTTTCATATCAGGTAAACAAAGTGAGTTCAAATAAAAAAACCTTAAGCTGAACCTTAATCTTCTAGAATAAAAAGAGCAAGTCAAGCCCAAAGCTGGTGTGAGGAATGAAATTATAAAGATTAGAGCAGAAATTGATGCAATAGAGACACAGAAACAATAAATAATCAGTGAATCAAGGAGTTGGTTCTTTCAAAGATTAAATAAAATCTTTATACAATGGAGTACTATTCAGCTGAGTGAAATAAATCAGACTTACATGTGTAAACATCATATTGTCTCCTTAGTGTAAAAAATTGAGAGAGTAAATAAGACCCAAAATGTACAGTAGATATTGTGAAAGTGAAAAGGGAAGACATTGATCAAAAGGAAAGAACAACTGAGATGGGGGAAAGGAGAAAAGAAAGGAAAAGATTATATATATATATATATATATATATGATAGATAATTATACTACTAATCTCCGTTAGTTCATCAAATAGAATGGTTTGTGCTTTCATTGTTTGATTACTTTTTCATACCTGTATCTTGTAATCTGAGCAACTACTTTGAAGATAACAACCCACAATACAGTAATCATTGTTAATCTCCTATTATGTTGATTTGAAATTCTTCCCATTGTTTTTAGTCTTTTATTTTTGGTTGTTTGTTTTAAAATTTTAAAAAAGATTAAATAAAATCAACAAACCCTTAGCTAACTTTATAAGAAAAAAGGAAAAGACTCAAATTCACACAATTAGAAATTAAAAGGGGGAGGGGCCAGGGATTTAGCTCAGCGGCATAAGCACCTGATTTGCAAGTGCAGGGTCGTGAGTTCGATCAATCCCCGGTACCAAAAAAAAAAAAAAAAAAAAGAAAGAAATTAAAAGGGGGAATCACAACAGACCCTGCAGAAATCCACAAGATCATTAATACCTACTTTGAGAACTTGTATTCTAATAAGATGGAAAACACAGAAGAAATGAACAGATTCCTAGATACATACAAATTACCAAAGCTGAATCAAGAAGATATAAAAATTATAAATAAAAGAATATCAGCCAATGAAATTGAAGATGTAATTAAAAATCTACCAACAAGGAAATCCCAGGCTCTGATGGACTCACTGTGGAATCCACCAGAAATTTAGAGAAGACCTAAAGCTGGCACTTCTCAAACTCTGTAATGAACTTGAAAGGAAAACAATACTCACAAAATCATTCCTGGAGGCAAGCAATACTCTGACACCAAAACCAGAGAACGAGCCAACCAAAAAAGAGAGCTACTTGCCGATCTCCCTAATGAACATGGTTGCTAAAATTCTCAGAAAGATACTGGCAAACAGAATGCAGCAAATCAAGAAGGTTATACACTGTGTCCAAGTAGTATTCATCCTATGGGTGCAGGAATGGCTCAGCATGCACAAATCAATAAATGTAATACACCGTATTAACAGAGCCAAGGACAAAAGTCATATGATCATCTCAGATGCAGCTCAAAGTAGATGCATAAAAAGCATTTACAAAACCCAACACCCATTCATGATAAAAAAACAAGATAAAATTGGAATAGATGCTCTTTACCTCAATCTGATAAATGTCACTTATGACAAACCAACGCCAACAGCATATGAAATGGACAAAACTGAAAACTTTCACTCCAAAATCAGGAACAAGGCAAGAATATTATTGTAGTCAAGATTTGCAAAGGAGAACAAGACAATCAGGACACATAATTTATGGTATTATTTATAATGGTCACCCAAGGAGTCAAATGCAAAGAAAGTGCAGGAAATCTGTCCATACACTAAAGGCCTACAGAATTCACCAGAGGGCCTGAATCCCATGGCAATGTCCTGCATGAGTTCAGCTAAAGAGCTAGAGCCCACGACAGTGCCTCCCACAAGTCTGACTGGAGACCTGGAGCCCACGACAGTAACTTATTCAAGTGTGTTTCATGGATCTGCGCTGGGAAGGCCCCAAGGTCAGCTGCGGAAGCTCGAAAGTCTGTGCCAGCAGGGTGAAGGATCAGTGCCAGGAGGCTGAGGGTTCTGCACTGGAGCCAGGAAGCGATGCCCAAAGTAAGGATCAGAGCTTCCCTGAAAAATACTGCAGCCATCCTAACTGATGACGAGGTCCTGAGCTCCTCTAATCATGAGAACAGCGGAGTTCATGTCAGGAAGCCAGCGTGACAAGCAAGTGCCTCAGACAATAACAGCCAAGGTCATGTTAGGGAAGAAGCTCGACGAGCTCGTCCAGAGCTCATGGCAACAAGAGAACCAACAGCACCGAAGACAACAGCAGCACGTCCTTCTTCCTCTCCAGTCCTCCCTTGTACGCTGGCAGCAGTCCGCAGGTGGGCCAGCCACACTCAGCACCACGCTGATTGAATTCGGCTGGTGTTACAAGTTGACCACCAGGTTTCAATCACCACAGATGTCCACTGGCACCATTCTTCTTCAATATACTGCTGGAAAAATTAGCCAGAGCAATTAGACGGAAGAAAGAAATAAAAAAAATAGGGTCAGGAAAGAAAGAAATTATTATTTGTGAATGATATGGTGTTCTACGTAGAAGGCCCCAAAAATTCCATCAAAAGACTTCTAGCTTTAATAACCAAATTCAGTAGCATAGCTGCATACAAAGTCAACACACAAAAATCACTAGCATTCCTGTATACAAATGACAAACTTCCTGAGAGAGAAATTAGAGAAATAATACCTTCACAATAGCATGCAAGACAATGAAATACCTAGGAGTCAGTCTAACAAAGGGATGTAAAACATCTTTACAGTGAACATTAAAGGACGCTGAAAAAGGAGATGGAACAGGATATCAGAAAGTGGGATCCCTCATTCTTGGGGAGGAAGAACCAATATAATGAAAACGGCCATATTTTCAAAATTGTTGTACAGATTTAATTCAATCTCATTTATAATACCAACAGCATATCTCACAGAATTAGAGGAAACAATCCTAAAACTCATTTGGAAACAGAAGAGATGATAGGTGTGTGGTACCATGCTCAGATGAGAGCCTACGTTTCTGACAATGTCCAGCTTTCTGAGTCCCAAAGAATTTCTTTCCAGGTTCTTGGTGTTCAGAACAAAGAACTAGACAAGAGATCTGGGAACTTCTTTATCTCCTATTCCTAGATGGGTTCTCAGGCTTCGGGGACGGCTGTCCTATCAGAGGATCCCCTGGCCTGAGGTCAGATCTAAGCCATCCTATCAGAGGCCTGCTTAGTTTCACACTAAATGTTAATGAAGATTTGAAGATAGCACTTTCTGATTGGCCCCGCCAGTCCCCCATACAGGGCTTGAAGACCTGGCAGCCATCGGGATTCTGTGTTCTTGGCAGCTGTGTACCCGGGCTCCATGATTGAAAGGTCACGCCCTTGCCCCGCCCTAATCTCCCCCCTCACTGTGTTCTTGCATCTCTGCGAAGCTTGCTATAAGGGGCACCTGCAGGATTTATTGAGACACAGGCCTAGGTTGGGCCCCAGGTGACAATGACACAGGCTGTTGGTCCACGTCTTGGGTACCAATGGGCCTGGACTTGGCTGCCCCATTGCAGAAACTCCTGGCTGCCCAGGGCCCAATGGAGTGGACCCACACTGAGATGCAGGAAGCAGGAAATCTAGGGGACTGGGCCACTTTGAGCCTGCACAAAAGAGGTGGCTGACATGTGTGCCCGACTGTCTGCTCTGGAGCTGGGGTACCGAGGACCTTTCTCAGCCTCTATGCTCCTGTCTGTCCCCATGAGACCCAGACCACAGTGAGCTGCAGCGTTGGTCCAGGGCTCCCTTTGCTTCTGGTAGAGCCCCGTGTGCTAAGCCAGCCTCCACAGGCTCCTCTGCAGCCCCCTGCACGGATGGCCTTAGATGTCTGCATGTGTGGCAAGCAGAGGAAGCAGCCTGGACACCCACAATAAGCTCTCAAATCCTGCCCCCCAGTGTCTGCTTCCTGCCACACACCTCTGCGCGGCCTTAGGACTCCACTAGTCTGCAGTGACCTTTTCCCAGGAGGCAGCCTGGGGGTGCTGTGTCCCAAGGACTTGCATGTTCCCACAAACCACAAAGCAAGAGACAGCCTGTTTTCTGTTTAATGTCATCTTTCCTGTAACATAGCATAGACGATATAAAAATAGGTAGAAAGGAAACAAGGAAAGTCAGAACTAAATATTTGTACTTTTCTTTTTGAGAGTCTCTCGCCATGTAGCAGAAGCTGGCCTTGAACTCACAGTGATCCTCCTGCCTCAGCCCGCCAAATGCTGGGATTGTAGGCCTGCACCTCTACACCCAGGTTGAAACATTGTACTTTTAAGAAAACTGCAACTCCAAACGCCACGTTTCCCCAGGTGGCTCCCATCGGTGCTCCCTGTTTATTCTTCAGTTCTTCCAGGCTCATCACACTGCCCACTTTAAAGGTTCAGTAAGGGCAGATATTAGCTTAGGTGATAAAGTGAAGGGCACATACCTGATCTGAAGAAAAGAAGTGGAAAAAAGAGTTTTTAGGCAAAACATGTTAAATCACTCATCTTTCAAAAAAAATGGTGGCACGCATTCCTTTCCCTGTATAAGGGGCCGCTATCTTCCTGTGGGTGGACCATCCTCTTCCTGTAAAGCAAGAACAGGCAAGAACTTCCTAGAGACTCACAGATTTCACAAGTGGCTGCAGCAGGACACATGGAAAGGCCAGGCACAGAGCTCAGCAGGGCAGTGCCTCCTGGTGGGCACGTGGTCTTGAGTCAATTTCCAGTACCAAAACATACAAACAAAAATCCCATGCACATTAATATTCCTGGCACCAAGCTGTGGCATCTCATTCTCCCTCTGTTCCTTCTTTCCTTCCCCTCAGTCTCAGGCTTGCACTAGACCTCTGGAGTGTGTTCGAAAATTTGCCTAATATGTCCCTTTTATGCCTCTTATTGGTGAGTCCTGAAAATTCTTTGCCATACGGGGAGCCAGCGGCCCCAAAAATTGCTACACTGGAAAGCTGGAATCAGGTCTCCCACTGTCACCTTGGGAGCCTTTGGGGACCCTGCCCGGTGATCCCTGGACGTCAGACCACAGCCCTTGAGCAGTGCCGGTCTCTGCAGACAGAGCAGAAAGATGGAAGACCTGGGCCTGAGGAGCCAGCTCTGTGGCTAGCCTCCCTCTGAAGAGGTGACTTGGGGTCACTGGACACCTGCTATGTGGGGACACGGCAGGGAACAGAGGAGAGGGTGGCACAGCCCTCCAGAGCTGGCTTCCCTTGGCAGAGAGCAGCAGACAGATGACTGAGTAAACCCTGACACCCGAGGCGGTGATGAGCAGAGCGGAAGGCAGCACAGACGCTGCTTTAAAGCGAGGTGGTTGTGGGCGGGAGACCAGGGCAGGGCACACTGCCTGGGAGGGGCTCATCGCGAAGTCCAGGACCTGCACGCAGAGCAGTTCCCTCAGCCTCACGGGAAAGCACGCAGAGCTCGGGCTTCGGCTCCTCCCCCGAGGCCGCCCTTCTGCTCCTGGCTGCTGTGCTCTCTCCTGCACAGTAATCCGCTCTGACCCTGTGGTTCAAACTCACTCTGCAGAGCACATTTCTTTTCCCTTTAATTAATGTAATATCTTATTGCAGTTTATATTTGGCCCATTCTTTGTCGAGGACAGAAAAAACATAGAAACCACCCCAAGAAGGAAAACCCACTGATGGTTGGACGCCACCTCACGGAAGTAACATTTCCTTAATAAAGAAAGTGAGGCAGCAGTCTCTGCAAGAACCTGGGCAAGGACAATTCCAGATTTAAGTGCAAAGGCCCCATGGTAACTGGGTGTGGCCAGAACGGGGAGCCAAGGAGAGAGCTAGAAAGATGAGGCCAGCACAGTGATGTGCATGCACTGCTGCCCCTGCTTGTGGGCAGTGTAAGGGCTTGGAAGAGAGCTTCCAAGAGAAATCAGGAGTCACTCTGCTTTCTGTGTTGGAAATGGACAAGGTGGAGTTGATAGGTGTAGTGAGAAAGAAATGAATTCTTTATAATTCAAAGGTGTAAACAAGCAGAATTTGAAAACATGTTATATGTCCAGTTTGAAAGAGTCAAGTACAATTCCAGGAGTTTGGTAAGAGCGGTGGAAAGAAAAGGCCTGGCGTTCACTTTGGGATGGGGATTACCATGGCAACAGAGCTTTGTCGATCAGGAGTCCAGGGAGGATATTTGGATGTGAGCATGGGTTAGAGGGAGGCGGTGGATGGGAGAAGACCTTGTGGTGCCACGAGGAGGAATGGAGTGAGTGTAGACAGGAAAGAGGGCTCTGCTGTCAGATTCACTGAGACCATGGCAGGAGCTGTTTCAGCAGAGTGGAGAGGACAGGATTGTGTAGAAAATGGACTCAGCAAGGGACAAGAGGCACAGAACTGGGCACAGGGCAAACTGTGTCATGAAGCAGACTCCAGATGTGAGCAGGACAGAGTGATGGACATAGAATCAAGTGGACATAGAATCTCCTTGCTTGCCAAGGCAGAAGGAAGTTTTTGCCCATGAAGGTCAACCAGAACAGCCCCGTGGAGCAGAAAGATTGGGTACCAGCGGTGAGGAACCTGGAGTCCTGAGTGGGAGAGAGAGGAGAGGTTGTTGTGCACAGTAGAAGGGGGATCTAGATAGGAGTGTGGGGATTCATCTGTGAAGAGGGAGGGAAAGAATACAAGGGACAGGAAAGCGGGCAGTGGAGAGGCCCTGCTAGCATGGCTTCTATTTCCTCACTGAGAGGAGAAATCTAGTCTCAGATAAAAAGTCAGAGCATAATAGAGGTGGTGTTGTACACTTAGGAAGAGGCAGAGGTGGGAACTAATGGGTAAGGGAAGGAGTGGTGTGGTGGACATGCAGGACCCTTTGAGTACTGCTGATGTGTGCGAAGAGTGACCCCGTAAGATTTCTGGGAAAATGACAGAGTAGTGCGCCTCAGAAAAAGAGCCTCATCCAGACACTGGAATATAGACATCTGAGGAAATGAAGGAGAAAAGGGGGTCCCTTGGACCAGGAAGGATGTGAAGTGAGAATCGAAACCCACTAGGACAGCAAGGAGAAGAAGGAGATAGCAGGAGGTGCCTTCTCTGAATCAGGATTTGCTGCATGGGAGAGGATCTGAACACGTGGACACCCCAGTGACTGCTGGCAGCACCAGAGGCCTCCACAGAGAGATGTGGCAGTGCCGAGGAGCAGCGGACAGCTTGGACTGCACTAGATGGTGACTGGAGCAGATACAGCCATCCCCTGGGAGAGGGTGATTGGATGGGGCCACTTGGAAGAGGTGTCACCTAAGCTAGGAGCACAGAACAACTGTTGGTGCCATCTAGTGGATTCCAGCTGAGTTCAAGCCCTCAGCAGGTGTGCTGACCGCGCAGGATGAGCAGGTCTGGTTCCAGCCTTGAGGCCAGAAAACAGCCTGGACATCAGGGGAAATAAAGGTGCAGGCCCACTGCGATTATTCACTACCCCTCTGTAAAGCCACTGCTGGTGTGGCGAGGTAAATCCAAGTGGATCTGGGCTCTGTCTCCACACAGTGTTTACCAGTGACTGCAGACAGAAACCATGAGGTGGACATTTTTTTCTTTCTCTGTTTTCCTGCTTTTTTCTGTTTGTATTTGCCTCATTGTTTGATCTTGTTTTTAAATGAGTGTGAATATGGTTTCTAGGTTTTTTGTGGAGGTGTTCTGTTGTTTTCTTCCTTTTATTCCTTCCTTCTCTCTTTCCCTCATGTCTTCTGCACCAGTTCCCCCAAATTTGCATGACCTTCCTCTGTCTTCCAGCCTGGCTTCTAATCTCTTCCTTTTCTTTTAGTTCTCAGTTTTTTTCCTTTGCCCCTTCTAAATTTTCTCCCCCGAGGCTAAAATTGGTATACTGAGGACTTTTTTTTTAAACTGCATACAATTTTCTGGTTTGTCTTGGATATTATCATGCAACCACAAATCTAGTTCATATGAATAAAGATGGAGTGTTGATGGTTGCCACAGCTGTGAAGGACGCTACTGGTATTGCTGATTGTACCACTTTCTCCAAAGTGACATAACTGTTCTAACCAGCTGTTCTTCATTGAATACTAAGACTGATAGTGTATGAAGATGTTATAAAATACTGTGGTCCAGTGGGGAAAAAACAGATGCTGAGGCAAGCAGGCAGAAACTTCTCATCCCCAGTATAATGAAGAGGTGGGATCTTGCAACACTCAAAACCCGAGAGCCAGCTACACATGGAAAACACCTCCGAGAAGTAATCATCTCCTAAAGCTTCCAAATGCAAGCAATAAAGCTATACACCAGGGGCAACTCAGGAATTAAACTTTAAAAAAATGAGAAGACACGTAAAGAAGATACAATTAGGCATCCAGTTCAACAAAGGCAAGCCAAAGGGTCAGTGAGGTGGGACAGTTTGTGAACCCCCTGTGGAGCCTCACTGAAGTGGTAACAGCAAAGCAAATGCAGACTGCTCCAGAAAAAAAATCAAGTTAGAAATAATTTCTCGTATAACAACATAAATGATAGCCACAGTGAAAACATGACTCTAGAGCAGACACAGATAAAATAAAAACAATGACCCTATGGAAATGATGGCAACTGTGAATGCCCAACACAGGAAAGAAATGGGATCTACACACAGATTCAAGTAGGTATCCAGGAGAATAAAAATTCCATTGAAAGTATCCACAGCTTATTACACCAATGTCAGGAGAGAGTCTCAGACAGAAAAGACAGGCTTGTTCTTAGCGATCCTGAAAAGAAGGATTTCTTAACAATAGTGTGGAATAATGAAAACTCAATCTAGCAGCTGCTAGATGATGCAAAGAGTAACATAAACTATATGGGCATGAATAAAAAAGCAGGAGATAGCACAAATGATATAAAAAATCAGTTCACAAGTTATCACAGAAAACTTCCTTGACAGGGTAAAAGAATTTGACATATGGATAAGGGAGGTAAATAGGATTCCAATTAGTCTATTGACAATTGATCAAAATATCTATGGGTAGGCATGTAATACTCAAGATTCCAGAAATTCAACACAAGAGCAGGATATTAAAAGCTATTAGAGAAAAAAAACAATTCATAGTATCAAGTGATATCCATTGGTATCATGGCTGACTTCTTAACACAAACTGTCTAGGCAAGGACACCCTGCAGTGAAGTATTTCAAGCCTGACAAGAAAACAACCTCCAACCCAGATTGATGTGTTCTGCACAACTGTCTTTCAAAATTGATGGAGAAATAAGATACTTCCATGACAAAGACCACCTGAGGAAATTCATGACCACAAACCAGTACTCCAAAATACTCTGAAGGACATTTTAGAAATAGATTAAAAGGAGCGCAACTCTGTGAACCCTCCACAGAATGAATCACCAGGCAAGGGAAGGAATTAAATGGAGAGGGGAACCACGGGAGAATAACATACAAGAATACAAGAATAATTCAATACATAGTATCCATTGTAACCATCACATTAGTGGTCTTAATCCACCAATCAGAGGATACAGACTGGAAAATGGACCCTGAAGCAAGCTCCAGCAATATGTTGTATTCGAGAAACACACATAATTCAAAAAGAAACTCATAGATTAAAAGACAGAGGATGGAAAACAATACTCCTTGTGATGGGAACCCAGAAAAAAAAGCATGAGTAGTTATTCTCTTTGTAGAAAAAGTGAATTTTAAGACTGATTAGGAGAGACAAGGAGTGTCACTAAATTCTTGTAACAGGAGCAACCCAAGAAAAATCAGTATCATAAATATAGGTGTGACAAATACCAGTGCAGGCAACTATGTAAAATAAATATCAACAGACACAGACAGTCAGATAAGCACTAATGCACTTGTATTGAGGGAATCCCAATAAGCTACTATGACAAATAGGCAGATAAACTAGACAACACATCAGCGAAGAAACATTAGAGCTGAACCAAACTTTTAAACAAATGGACTAAGTAGAAGGCTAAAGAGTGTTCTACCCCATGATATCAGAATACACATTCTTCTCTGCTGCACACTGGTTGTTCTCCAAACTAGATACATACAAGCTCATAAAGCATGCTTAAGTAAATGCAAAATAATTAAAATTATCCCATGCGTATTATCAGAGCATAGTACAATGAAATCAGAAATGAATGGCAAAAGATACCACATGAATTTCATAAACACATGGAAATTAAATAACAAACTACTGAACAACCAATGGGTCACAGATGAAATTAAAGAGAAGTTACACAGTTTCTACAAGTAAATAACAATGCCAATAGAACATATCAGTACTTATGGGACAAGGGAAAGCAGTCCTACTAGGGCAGCTCATAGCAGTGAATACCCATATCAAGAAAGCAGAGTGACCTCAAATAAACAACAAAACACTGACCAGCAAGTTTTCTCTTTGAGAAAAGAAGGCCAGGCCAAGCTCCAAACTCAGACAAGGGGGGAAATTATAAAAAGCAGAGCAGAAATTAATGCAATGGAGACTCAGAAAACAGTAAAAAGAATCAATGAATCAAAGAGATGGTTCTTCAACAGATTAAAAAAACACACAAACACTTTGCCATCATTATCCAAAAAAGGAAAGAAAAAATCTGATCCACACAATTAGGAATGAAAAGGGTGAAATCACAACAAATCCTGCAGAAATCCATAAGATCATCTGGACCTACTTGAAGAAACTGTATTCTAATAAGACAGGAAATGCAGATGAAATGGACAGATTCCTAGATACATATGAATTACCAAAGCTCAGTCAAGAAGATATAAAAATTCTAAATAAACCAATAACAATTAGTGGAGTTAAAGGTCTAATTAGAAACCTACAAAGAAAAGCCAAGGCCCTCATGGATCCACTGCTGAACTCTGCAAGAAATTTAGAGAAGAATTAATACTACTCATTCACAAACTCTTGAATGAAATTAAAAGGTAAGTAATCACCCCAAATTCATTCCTGGAAGAAAATATTACCCTGAGAGAAGAGACAAGATGGCGGACTGGTAGGTAGCAGGAGAGAGACCCTCTCTGAGAGAGACAGCTCAAATGCCAGAATAAAACACCCTGGAGAGACCCAAACAGAGAGAGATAGACTCTCACAACCCAGAAAGAAACTAAAGCGCAAAAACCCGCTCGAATAAGAGGTCCTGGGGCTACTATTAGTGAAGATAAGATCA
>PVJX010038940.1:0-16040 GCA_004027295.1 Dolichotis patagonum
CAAATCTCATATTAGGGAGATTATATGGTATTTACCCTTGTGAGTTTGGTTTATTTCACTTAAGAGAATGGTCTCAAGTCGTGTCCATTTATTTATAAATATCTCGATGTGATCATTCTTTATAGCTGAGTAGTACTCCATTGTATAAAAATGCCACAACTTTTTTATCCATTCCTCAGTTGATGGGCACTTAGGTTGCATGGCACTACTAGTGGTTATAGCTCCCATGGCTTCTGTCTTGGGCCCTCTTTGCAGGTTTATTCAAGTGATCCACATTCCTGGTTTCTCCAAACTTTTGACGTCTCCACTTCACTGTTGGCTTCACTCTCACAGCTTCATGCACTTCCCTCTCAGGTGCACACTGCTTGGCTTCTCAATTCTTCTTCTGAAATCTAGTTGGAAGCCTTTTTAACCTGAGAACTCTTGCATTCTTCATGTACCTAAAATCAGCACCATGTGGATGATGCCAAGGTCCACTGCCAGCCAGAGCAACAGCCAGGCTTTTTCTCTCTTAGCTGTATGGGGGCATGTGCCTGGATCACTGAGCACTCTGAACCTCATTCTGAGGGACAAATCCTCTAAGTTGCTGCCATTCTGGAACCTAGTGCAGCCACTGCTGCCACCATTCTGGAAGATAGTATGAATGGAACATGGTGCTCTACAGCTTTCTCTTTAAAGCAAAGTCTTTCACTTTTGCAGTTTTGAACCTGAAAAGAGCAGAGGCTTTCTGTTTCTTATGATGCCTTCAGGCTATCTTTAATATTCTCTTATTCCTTCTCAGCAACCAAATTCTCCTCTGCCCTACTTTTGTAGCCTACAGCTTTAGTGGGACTTCCTTTCTGCTAAGACTTGCATTTTAAATCATTATGCTTGTCTCCTTGCTCTTGATTATCAATATAAATCTGCCTAAAAGCCCCCAATACTAACCATGCCACAGCCTTAACATTAGACTGCCTAGAAATTTCTTTTACCAGATTAATTAGTCCACTACCCTTAATCTCAGTCTCAGGCAAAGTTTTTGACTATAACAAATAGGGACAAACTTTCTACCAAGCCATAGCATACATCCTCCAAAGTCCAACAACCAGTCTTCTTTCCAGCAGAAACCTCCCAATCCTGGTCTTTACCAGTTTTCTGGTCTTCTCAACTCTGACCAGAATCTCCCATACAGAGCAGACTAAAGCTTTCCAGTTCTACTCTTTCAGATGACTTCTCCAAACCTTTCCACACTTTTCCTACAAGCCATCCCAAAGGGTCTTGAATTACATGGTCAGGTATAATCACAGCAACAACTCCACTTATCTGGTACCCAATTCTGTCTTGGTTACCTTTCTCTCATTGCTAAGACAAAATGCCCAATGCCAAAAATTAAGGAAGGAAAGGTTTATTTAGCTCACAGTTTGTGGAAGTTTCAGTCCATAATCAGCTGGCTCCAAGGCAGGGTGGTGATGCAGAAGGGCAACAGTTCATGTCAGTGGAAGCCAGCAAATGTAATGACAGCAAAAAGGGGAGGAGTGAGAGAGCAAGCTTCTTTCATTCCTTTATATTGTAAGCAGACTACCTGCCCCTCAGTATGTGTAGCACTCACACCCATAATGCCAGGGTTGAACCATGAATCACTCATAAACCTGGAAGCCCACCCCCATGACTGCATGAGACTTTGGGAGGACATCTAGGTACAAACCATAACAGCCTATCAACCACTTGCCATTCTCTTCCTTTGGAGAAGGTAGCCTATACATTTTTTTCTGAGCTCTCTGTATAACTGCCTTTATTCATCCTCTCTCTAGGGCTAACACACAGATAACTTTGTCTGATCAAAGATAGGACACAGACCTTTCTGAGGCGTCATGGCCCACAAAATGTCAATAAAGTTCACTGAAGCTTATTCTTTCCTTTTGTAAAAGAAGCAACTAATAATGATACCCAATCTTGAGGGATGTTATACTGATTACCCCTGATAACTGTATAGGGCCTAGTGTGCATTATGTAATTAATAAATAATGACTTACTTTTTTTCTAAAAAAATAGAAAAACTAATGAGGTTCAAATGATAATAATTGCAAACAAAAGTTGAAGACTACTACAAAGTCACAACAAATTTAAAAGGAAAATATAAGAGAAAAACTATAAAAATCACAACCCAAGATAGTCACTGAAATATGAATACAAATAACTTTGAGCAGTCTCTGTCCTGGGCTTGCTCAACTTCAAGAGTTTTCATTTGTTTGTTTTTTACTTTTCAATTGAAGTCTAGGCCACAGATTAAAGACCTTGACCCAGGAATTGGACAAGACTGTGACCTTGTACAATCCCCTTAATGCCTCCCTGCCTCGGTAGTTTCATGTAATGCAACGTGTTTAATATGGTCTGAGTAAAAAGAAGTGACTCTTATTATCTTAGATTCACTCCTTAGAATTTCTGGACCTGTGATTCATCATCTCCATCGGCATTGAAGGAGTTATTCCACCATCTCTTCACATATAGGTCCTCCTATGCTTTTTTGGGGAAACTTGAACTGATTGATTTCCCTCTACCAGTTGAGCTCAGCTTACTTCAATCATTCCACCAAGAAAAAAAAAAGAAGAGAAAACAGACCCCCAAACTGTAGCAGACTCTCAGACCTTGGAAGCAGACAAGGAGGGATAGGATGGGGAGCCATGATTGGAAACACTTTTACTTGTAACTTTTTGACCTACTTTTTTAGTATCTGCTAAATTACAAGTAAACAGAACAGCCTTGGAAGAAAGGACAGGTGTGCCAGCTCTGCTGCTCCCTCCAGTGGTGGGGCCTGGAGAAGCCATACAGTTGACACAGGATGAGGGGGTCTAATTCAAGGAGGGCTGACAGAGAAGCACAGATCATAACTCCAGTGACAGCCACAATTTGTAATGGACTCAGGAAAGAAGGAAGAATAATAATATCAGTAATAATTTGGTGGGTTCCAGAGAAAGGGCAAAAGTTCCAGGAGGACTCATGGGTAAGAATGGATAATGATAATGCAGTTAATATGCCCAAGGCCATAGAAATCCCGATTGGGTCACTGGAGGAAGGAATAATAATGATTATAGAAGCTAATAGTTATCACTTGCTCCCTACACGTCATGTATTTGGTGCTAAGTGCTTAATATGTATTATTCCACACAACCTGAAAGGAACTTGCGACTCAGAAAAATTAATTAACTCAGTCACATTCACAGAGCTAGCAAGTGACAAAGACAATATGAAAACCCAGGTCCAAAACCTGTGCAGTTTTTCTCAACCATATGGTGGCAAAAGAGGGAAAGCAGTTGATCTAGTTGGTTAGGACACTTGTTTGTCTTCTAGTCCCTCAGCAACATGTGTCTGCAGGGTGCTGGCCACAACGAACTTGTTACCATGGGAGCCACCTGTTCTTTCTAGCCTCATCCAGGACCAGGGGGCTTCTGGAAAATATAATTGTCCCTCACCCCCACTAGGGTGGCAGGTTCCCCACTGCATAGAACAGTCTGATACCCAGATAACCAGGTGTGTCATCTTTTCATAAATGTGTGAATTGAGAGACATGAGGGAAATTCCTCCTCCCTAATTACTAATGCTTGAAATTGGACCTTTGGAACATTCTGTCCTTTATTAAAATGCAAATACCTGTTTTGATTCAATTACAGCACAGTGTGAATCTTTTAGTTCATCATTTTCGAGAAAACTAGTCGTTGAGACTTTAGTCTAATGTAGTTAGTGGTTCAGGCAAAGCACTTTCGTAATCTCTGAGCCTCATCCCTAACTTTAACTTCACTTGTTCCCATGCTTCATCCTAGCATCCCCTACCACATTCCAACTCGAAACAATGACTTTTAAATGTACTGTTCGTTACCTGGAATAAAGCTCCGCACCTCTTTTTTGCATCTAAATCTTAGTTGTCAGCATAGATACCACCTCCTTCCAGCAAACCTACCCTTGCCCTGCACCATGAGGGCTATAGAGTTGACTTAGGTGACCATTCCTTGTAATATTAGAGCAGCCTGTGTATTTGTACAGCTTTCTTATCTATCTGTATAATTGTATATATTGATATTACACTTTATGTGTATTATAATGAGTTGGCATGTATTATATTTCACTTATATATGAATAATTGTTTAATAATAACTGGTAAAAATGCATGTGGTTAAAATATACAGAGTGTACAAGATTATGAAGTATAAAGTAATAGTTTCATATCCTTCTAGCCACAGTTTTAATATCCAGGAATAACTTAACAGTTTGTTGTATGTTTTTCCAGAACTGTTGAATGGATATACACAAATAACTGCCTATGTTTTGTTTTCACACACATCACATCATAGGGTTCTGCATCTTGCTTTTCTCATTGCATGTATTGCGAATCCTGCTTTATATTAGGATATATATGTTTACTAGTCGGTTAAATAGTATACAAAAATCACTAGGTCATGATTTACTTACATATCCAGGAAACTGTTTTTTCTTCTCTCTGTCCTTTTGACTGGTAGCTGCCTTTCTTGCTTTGCATTGGTTTTGTTTGCTGTTAGAAACAATGTTGCAATGAACATCCTTTTACTATGCATAATGTATTGGCTTGTTTTTGTATGGCCTTAGGATAAATTCCCAGACTTAGAATTGCCTGACTAAAGGGTATGGTCTTTGAGAGTCTTGATAAATATGTCAAATTACTCTCCAAAAATAGAGCTCCACAAGTTTGACTCCAACTGTCTACACATGAAGCTTGCCACTATATTTACACATTCAGGAACACTGTGTTTTATACAACTTTGTCATATGCCAAATCTGGTAGGGGAAAATTAAATCTTATTATTTTGATTTGTCTATAAATAATTATAAGCAAGTTTTAGCAGAATTTTTATATTCTATTTATATTTATAGATTTCTTTCTGCTAAAGCTCGTTATTGCTTTCATTTTATGAATCGTGGATGTTTAAGGTATTTTTTAAAAAGTAGCTCATTCTCATATATGTAACACATTTCTTTCTTAGTTTGTCATTTTCCTTGACTGACTTATTTACTTATTATTGTCATAAAGAAATGAAAATATTACTTACTGAGAAAGATTGCATTCAATGCAAGATGATGTAATCACCATGTCTTTTTTCCAGTGCCTTGCACTTTTTCCATTTTTAAATATTTAAATTGTTTAATCAATTACTTTGGTGTAAAGGGTCAGATGGGGACCTATATATTTTATTCATGTGGCTATCCAGCTGTCCACTTTTTAAATGTTTATTTGTCTCTCATATTAGATTCTGAATTCTTCCCCAGAAAGAACCGTATCTTATTATTTTTTGTCACCTGGCATCTCGTACTGTGCGTGCCACATAACAGTGCTTGCTGAAGATATGCAGAATAATTCTGGATACTGTTTCAACTTGCTGTATCGATGAACAAAACCTGCTTAAAGCAAGTAATAGCCAGTTTGTGCCACATCCTGCTAAGTCCACTACTAACTCAGAGGGAGCCTGCTCTCATCAGCTACTACCTGGCACCTAAACCTTTTATCCAAGCTGGATCATTAGAGAGAGTAGGTAGAAGACAAAAGGAGACTTTAGTATTGCAGGCCCATGGTTAAATGAAACATAGTAACTCTCCAACTGACCAGGAAGCCCCATACTGTTTAATTACCAGTGGTTGAAATTCTATCTTTGGAACTTTATGTCTTTTATTAAAATGCAGATATTTTGTTGAGCTATGTATCTTTATTTGGTCACACCACAGTGTGAATTTCTGTTGTCTGATTCAATGCAAAACATACAAACAACAACAAATGTATATAATTCTATAAAAACAAATTTTGAGAGAAACACAAGAAAAAAGTAAAGGCTATCCAAAGGGCATGAGAGAGATCATTGTGGAACCGAGGAACAGGAACAATACATGGAGAAGGTCATTTATAACTAATGTTCTAACAATGGTACTTTAATGTACCAAGCTGCTTAATCACGAAATATGTCATCCCACCCACCTCTCCTGAACCTCAGCAATCTAAATCCTCTTGGCTCTGGACATATTTGCAGGCGACTATTTAGATTACAGAAGATCAGATGAGTCAGTTATGGGCTAATTTCTTTGGAGTGTTTTTGAGAATTTTACCTTAAAAGAACATTTGGATATTTTCTTTTAAAGAAGCTAATGGATGATTTTAGTGTTCAACACGCTTTTTCAATTCTGTTGACCCCAAACTTAGCATTCACCCAGTTAAAAGTTATTTGGAAGAAGAAAGAAGTAAAAGTAAAAGGCGAAGATGAACCCCAGCATGTTTCTAATGTAGGGTTATGAATGGCCTATTTTGAAACTCCATCTCTTCTGTTTTGCCTGAAAAAGACATCCAACGTTTAAGGATTTTAAATTGACATGACAGGTAAACTTGCAGACCTGCTCAGTGCCCGTGCCTGAGAGCCTTGGGGCTTCATGTCAATGAGAAAGTCATTTTCCAGGTTTATTTGAATCTGTCTCTTTGGGCTTGGGTCATTCTTCACATGCCCTGGTCATTTTAGTCTTACCTTCTTCCATCACAAGCTATTTTTCATTTCTTAGTTCATATGAAAAATTGACTATAAAATTCTGTACAGGAGCCACTTGTTTATTGCTAATATATCCCTGGAGTTGATGGGAATTAAATAACTAATGAACTCAGAAATTAAGGGAATACCCTTATTGAAAGTGCAAAGTCAACAGAAGGTGCCATATTTGAATTAACACCCATCCATGTCTTAACATGAATTATTGATGTAGTCTCCCATACAGAACCTCTGATAATTAAGTTTAATTAAAGAATAATGAATCAAAAGATAAGAAAAACAATGGAAATAGGGCCTTGAACTTGTGGGGTGGGTCTCACAAATCCTAAAGACCTTGAAACAGGAAATAGGATATTACTAGAAACAAATCTTCAGTTTTCCTCAAATTCATCTGAAACCTATTCCCAGGAATGAGTGCTCTGGAATTTTAAAATAGATTCTTAACTTCAAGAAGGGAAGGAAGAGACAGAGGAGGGAGAATAAGTGGAGGAGGTGGTGGTGGTGGTGATGTTGGAGATGCAGCTGATACTAGTGACAAGTTAGATTTACTGAGCACTTACCTGTACCAACTACTGTATGCATAGTA
Organism: Dolichotis patagonum; assembly: GCA_004027295.1. Lineage (NCBI taxonomy): Eukaryota > Metazoa > Chordata > Mammalia > Rodentia > Caviidae > Dolichotis > Dolichotis patagonum. The sequence continues at coordinate 7,117 of PVJX010038940.1, forward strand.
ATTTATTTAAGCCTAACAATAATTCTAAGGAAGGCACCAATATACTCTTAGCATCACAGAGTAGGATACCAAGACTCAGCAAGATGAGTAACCTAGTCAGTATCATATAACTCATAAGGGGAGTCTTGTCCACTAGATTGGAACCAAGGATGAACCATGAAGTCCTCCACTGAATCTTCAAGCTACTTAGCAACAGGTTTGAATGCTGCTGCATGTTATCTTGAGGCTTTTATCCTCATCATGATTCTGAGTCTGAGTCAGTGTTTCTGTCTTACTCTCCTTGCCTGGCCCTACTCCTCTAGATCCTTGGAGGACACTTCTGTACCCCATCCTGCTTTCTTCCTCCTCAGTTGACTGGTACAGATCAAATGAGAAATGATGAGGATCTATCTCTCCTATGTCAGATGCTTTCCTAGGTATTTTCACATTTTTTTTGTATTTAGCATATTGATCTTTGAGGTCAAGATTATCATGCCCTCTTGACAGATTGGCAGACCATAGCTAAGACAGGATAAGAACATATCTAAGACAAGTGAGAGTGTGCACATGGGTTTGTCTGACTGGGGAGTTTGAGAAGATGTATGAGACATGAGTAATTTATACTCTCAGGAATATTTGCATGCTAAAAATATGAGACTTTCATTTTTCCAAAGAAGTGAATAACTAATATTGGAAGCCTCTGGTAAAAGAGACAGGCAAATGATACATACATGTTTTGAGATAAGAGGTTTTCATCCCAGCGTTCTCTTCATATTAACCCAAGCATGCACTTGTTCAGTAACACCACCACCATTACCACCGCCATCACCCCCACCCCAACATGTGAGGATAATCCTGACTACATTGGCCCTGCCCTGGCCTCTTCTTCCCTTCACTGGGATAGCTCTGCAAAACATGACAGAAATACAAAGGCCAGGCTATAGCTCTTTCCCACTCACTCTGCCCTTTCTATAAAAGCAGGGTTCAACACACATTACAAAGATTAAATAAGGGCACTGTGGAGTTTGTCTGGTCCCCCATACCGCCTGAGAACAATAAATGGGTTCTGGAAATGTCCTATTGGCTCAATACCAATAGGGACTCATACCAGCCCCCCCTTTTCAATCATGAAACCATGATGCCCTCTCCTCCGCCTCTCTAACATTGATGAGTCATTAAATTCATCGTTTCTAATTTCAATAAATTAAAGACTTGGACTTTCTAATGCAGAAAATTATATTTATTCAGTCCCTTATTGAAAAATGCATCATTGACGCCTTGCAGTCCCTGAGAACTCTGGGAAGTGTAGATTAATTTTATTAAGTTGTTTTGCCTTCAGGATACCAAGCATCCACTCTCAGCTTTATTAGTTGAGAACCCATCAGGCGCATATGTTAATTTTATACACAATCTGAAATTTTCAGCTGCAAATCACCTCTCCCTTTGTCTTTAATGAAGCCACACTGATGCTGCAAAATGTTTGTTGGCCCATCAAATCTCTGGATTCTCTCCAAACACCCTGACCAGTATTGCTTTCAATATGACCTGACTCTATTAAAATTTGTTTCCTTTCACATATTAAAGTCCTGTCTGATGTTGAACATAAGATTTAAGACATGTAAAAAGAGGTGAATACTTAAAACTTGGATGTTTATGAGTTTTAATATTAAAACTACATTTTTCTTTATTCCTCTTAAATAGAAGCTTCAAATATAGGCTTCTTGAGTCAATGTTCTGTGAATATAGTCAGCTTATGAAGTTGTCCAAAAACTTGGTACAGCCTTCATAGCATGGGGATTCTGGTGTTTAACATCAGTAAATTTTAAAAGGCCTACAGGTTTTGTAAACTATCAGTATCACTCCCTTCAAGTCCAAGGTATTCCTCACTATCATCTTTTGGGTAGAAAAATTTTGCTCACAAATTCACACTTCAAGCTTCCTGAGACATTGTTTCTGTGCTAGAGCTGTCTCTCTAGTTCAGAGAGAGAGAGAATGTGACTAGCGCTGGGCTGCTCCTATAGGAAATAAGTGCATGAGGCTCATATATCTGGTTTCCCTTTGAACTACACATCCCCATAAATGACAGAAAATAGATATTTGAAATTAATAAATGTACAACAGAGATTTAAAATAAGAAAGTAATTTTCATGTCATAAAATTTAAAGAATCCTTTCAAGTTACAATCCTCTTGAGAATAAGATTAGTGGAGAAAAGCACAGCCCAAAACATACTAGCAAATGATGGTAGAATAAAGTGGGTCTGACAGATGACGATCAAGCCTAAGATCAGAGACAGGAGCTGGTGGTTGGGACGTAAAGACGGCATGTGGAAGCAATAAGGAAAAATATCATTTGTTAGATTACTCACTTTTTAAAATTTAATGAGTCTCTCTCTCTCTCTCTCTCTCTCTCTCTCTCTCTGTGTGTGTGTGTGTGTGTGTGTGTGTGTGTGTGTGTGTTTGTGTGTGTGAGACTGGAGATTGAATCCAGGGCCTTTACACTGATCTACGCCACCAGCCCTTTTTATTTCTTTTTATTTGAGTCAGGGTCTTGCTAAGTGACTAATTTGCCCAACCTTCTTTCGAACTTGAAATCTCTCTCTGCCTCAGGTTTCCAAAATGCTGGGATTATAGGCATGTTCCAGTGTCTGACAAGTTTAATGATTTTTTACTTTAATTTTCCTGTCCTTATGTCACAGAGTGGGTAATGTAAGTTTGTTCTTATGCTAGAATAATTATTATGAATTTTTTGAGTAGGAAAAGCAAGTCAGGGACCCAATGGTGCCTTATACCCAAGAGAAACCAGAAGAGTCAGAGCCCAGATGATGAATTCCTTGCACACACCACTCAGCAGCACACTTTGTCCTTTCTCAAACTCTTAAGGAGTGTGCATGCCATCAAAAAAAATTAAATGTCATCTTCAGTCAAAGAGATGATCCCACAGACCAAAGTGATCATTCCCTAAACCTACAAATACTGTGGGGGAAAGCAACATCACAAAATGGGCTCACCAAACTCAAGAATCAGGAAATGAAGTAAGCAAGAGGGAAAGAATAAAGAAAATTGAAGAGGAAATTGATAAAAAATTAATAATAGTATAAAATTTCTCAAACACAAAGTCTTCAAATATAAATCACACATCTAGCCTGGGGATATAGCTCGTTGGTACAAGGCATGCCTTGTGTGCCGAAGGCCCTGGGTTCCAGGCCCAGCATTGACAAAATGCACACACACACACACACACACACACACACACTCACACACTCACACACTCAAACACACACATGCTAATCACTGGGAAAGATAATTTAATAAAATAATTTCCAGTGCTACTTACACAAAGCAGTGATATATATCTGAGGTGACAAATACTCCAATTACCCTGATGAATCATTATACATTATATTTCCATATTCAGATATCACTGTACCCAATAAATATGTATGATTACTATGTGTCAAAAATATATCTTTAGAACATCCATACCTGAGTTTGTCATGGTAAGAGTTTATAAAAATAATTTGTAACATTTTAGAAAGCAGCAAGCAAGACTGAGAACTGAGATAGCAGATTTCTCATTAGCAATACACAGTGTTAGGAAATAGTAATGGATTAGCACTAAATTTATGAGAACAATAATTTGGAAGCAAAAATACTATACTGAGAAAGAATAAAATTTAAGTTGAAAGGGCAAAGGCTGTTGAAAAATGAAGATATTTTCAGACATGCAAAGACAGTTAATTTTACCAACAGTAATTTATCTTTGAATGAATTATTGGAGGACTGCAAAACAAATGAAGCTAAGGGGTTGATTTGGAGGAAAAGAAACAGTGGTAAGTAAGAATTCAGTAAAAGTTATAAATACATCTAAATAATTATTATAAAAATAAGTGTAAAAACAATATGGAACTAAATCCTAGATTATCTCTATGTGAGAAATCATTGGATTTAGGAGAAAAGAATAAAGAAAGGCAAAATAGTGCTGATTCTTTTTTCAGGATGACGCTATAAATAATCATAAATTCTAGAAATGTATAGAGAATAAATGTTATAGTAAATTTCAGGATATCAAGGATCACTACTGGAGTATGAGATGTACTAGAGAACACAAAACGAATTACAGATATGTTACCAAATCTTGTAAATTGCTAGGAAGGAAGAAAAAAACCAATACTTTTGGCAATAGAAAAGGGACAATATTATGGCAAAAAATCATAAATATTAATAACCACATTAAATAAGAAAGGCTTGAAATTTCTTGTTGAAAACAGATAATCTCAGATTGGACAAAAATATTTAACTAAATCTTGCTTAATAGAGACACACTTTAAACAAAAATTTTGAAATAAATTAATTGAGAAAAATACATGACGAAAAGAGGAGCAAAAATAATGTTGGTGCAGCAACATTAATATCAGAAAAATTAGAACTGGCAAAATTAAAAGGGTCAAGTGGGATATTTCATATCAAGATAATCCATTAGGAGACTATACCAATCATTAGACTATTTATAAAAACACAACTTGAAGTAAATATGGATAAGAAAGTAAAAAATAGACAATCCACATGCACTAGAAGGAAACTTTTTCATCTCTTTCTCTCAGCAACCCAGCAATACATCAAATAGAAAATAAAAATAAAAATGAAAAGAATTCATAAAACACATTCAATAACTATGCTAAACTAGGTAGATACATGAAAATATCCAGCAAGTAGAAGTATAAGACATGCCCATAGTTTGACTGTAAGTATGAATAAAGTTATGAAAACAATCTAATTAAATTCAGAGAACTAGAAAACATTAAGCTTACGTACCCTCAACACATATCAATGCAATTAGAAATTAAGAATATTAGTTAAACAAAGCTCTAACAATTTTCACACAATTTTAAAATTTCCTTTTCAATGTACTTTTGAAGTTTGACTCAGAAATCAGATTTTAAAAACACCAAAACTGAAATTGAAAACTTTTTAGAAATGAACAAATGTGAAAGCACTATAGCGCATAAACCTGTGCAGAACTGGCAAAATACCCTTCAAAAATATACAATCTAAATAAATCTATTAGAAACTCAAGATGTTAGGGAAAGAACAAGGTTAACTCAAAAGAAAGTAAAAGTGAATATTGTTGTAAAAGCATAAATTAAAGGAATTTTTACAAGTACAATGCAAAGTAGTCAAAAGGGCAATATGGATTCATAATAGCTAGAAAAATTTATTTCCTGGCTGCCAAGGGCACACCCTTCTGCCTCAGTGCTTCTGCCTTGAAGCCAGTCATATACAGAGCGAATCTCCTGAAACCCAAAGCAAAGTAAACATCTCCTGTAAGTTGTGAGTGTTGGTTGTTGTATCTCAATAACAGGGATGCTAACTAAAATACATCCTAATAAAACATATTTAAAGACCCATCTAAAAAAATTCTGGCATCGAGTGGTGGTGTGCACCTGAAATTCCTGATACATGAGAGGGTAAGGGAAGAGAATTGATTAAATCCAAGAATTTCAGACCAGCCATGGGCAACACAGTGAGACTTCCCAAAAAAATTAAAAAAGAAAGGAAAAAAGAAAAAGAAAGAAAAGAGAGAGAGAGAGAGAGAGAGAGAGAGAGAGAGAGAGAATTGTAGGTTTTTCTGAAAGGCTTAATGCATAAATAAATAAATAAATTTTTAAATGGGATTAATCAATGCTTCAAAAATGTCATTTCTGCCCAAATTATTCTGTAAATTAAACATAATTACAACCAAAATGCTACTAGGGACATTTATAGAATTTGAAACTGACTCTAAAATTCACAGTGAAAAGAAACTGCCAAATAAAAAAGTCACAATGATTTTGGAAAAGAAAACCAAAAAGGGAAGGTTTATTCTACTGAATATCAAAATACATTAAGAAGATGCGGTTAGTCAAATAATGTAGTACTGACACAAGAATAGTCAACAAATGCTGTTGAGACTGCAAGAAAGAAGAACCCTTCTACACTTGTGGGTGTGTAAATTAGTACAAGAAATATAGAAATCAGTATGGAGATTCCTCAGTGAAACAAAACTAGAAATACCATTTGACCCAGTTATTTCTGTTCTGGATATCTTCCTGAAAGAGTAAAAGACATCCAATGATACTTGAATACCCATACTTATAGCAGTGCAACTCATAATAGCTAAACCATGGAAGCAGCTGTCCATAAACCCATAAATGGAGAAAGAAAATATGATATTTAAATACAATGGAGTATCACTGGGCCATAAAGAAGGATAAATTTGAGTCATTTGTAGGAAAATGGATGCACCTTGAGACAATAATGGTTAGTGAAATAAATCAGACACAGAAGCTTAAATATCACATGGGTATTGTTATATGAGAAACCCCAAATATAAATAATGTAAAGAGTCAAATAGAGAATGGTAAAGAGGAAGACAGTACTTTTGCAAGTGGGAATGGGGTCTAGAGATAAGGGGGAGAAAAGGGGAAGGGGAAGTAGAAAGGATTAAGATGTGATGTTCTTCTACCAAAAAGTTCTGATGATTAATGTATTCATTATGCATTGTAAACATGTATCAATATAAAAAATAGTCACAGATCAATAAAACTGAACCTAAGATATTAAATCACTTCCATGTAAATAAAAAATTCAGTGCATAATTAATAAAGAAGAATCTCAAGTAAGTGGGGAGAGGATTAACTCTTCAATAAATGTTTGGACACTTGGTAATAAAAATACATGTGCATATGTGCAGTGTGTATATATGTATAACACATGTATTAAGCATATATATGCTATATACATACATATATGTATACCCACATACAGCGACAGGCAAAGGCAGAGATAGGCAAAGAAAAGAAGTCAGACCTCACAATATAAACAAAATACATTCTGGATGAATTGAAGAGCTCGGTACAAAAGCAAAACTATTATTTTTGAGAAGAACATATAGTAAAAATACCTTATGGGAAAAGAAAGGCATTTTATGCAAGACCTAAATCCCAGAAATAATAAAGGAAAATTGCATGACATTAACTAAATTAAACCTTTTTAACTTCTGTACAATAATGTCCTCAACGATCACAAATGAGATCTGTTACACAATAACATAATTACGACTTAGGTATGCTTTTACAGTTATTGGCATGTGCATTTATATGAAAATGAAAAGGATAATTTTCAATGTCAGTACCAAAAATGAAAACAATCTATTAGAATCAGTGGATAAGGGATATGAATGAACAATTTACCAACCAAATAGAAAGAAGAATGGACAACACACAAGAGAAAATTTTAGCATTACAAGTAACCAGAGATAACTTTTTCATCCATAAGACTGGCAAATGAAAAAGTCTGACAACATCAAGTGTTGATAAAGTTGTAGTAAAACTATCAAGGGCGTGTATTTTAGCATTAGAAATTTAGGAAACAATTTTACTAAAACTGAAAGTTCACAAGTTGGCCAGTTCAAATCAAAGGATGTATCTTCAAAAAACAAAACAACAAACACTTGAATAGGGACACACGGAATCCTCAAGTTTTCTTTACAGAATTGTAACTATAATCATTTGAAAACAATTTAAATGTTTATTAGTGTAAAAGTATCTAAACAAATACTAGTGTGCATATACTATGCAATAGATTAAAGGAATGAGATAGGGCCAGGGGTTTAGCTCAGCAGCGTAAGTGCCTGCTTGGCAAACATGAGGTCATGAGTTCAATATCCAGCACCAAAAAAACCTCCCAAAAACCAAACCTGCCCCCCAAAACGAAAGTAGTCAGTAATGATTATACTATGACCTGTGTCACATAAGAGTGAAAAGAATGATACAATAAACACTAATGAAAAAATGACAGCAACTGAAGGAATGAGATAGATTTATATGAACTGCCATAAAGATATCGCAAGACATGTTGTTGAATTTATTTTTTTATTTCTTTTTAAAGAAAAACAAAACAAAACAGAAAAGAGGGTAGCAACAATACAGAATTCCAAAGAAAAAAAGAAAAGAAAAAAAGCACTAAGAAATCATTACTTGATAAATTATAAACTGACTTCTTGTAAATAGTTGTTCAAGTTACAGAATTAAAACACACAAAGTACACATCCAAAAAATGAGACTGTTAACAGTTCTGCTCCATGATCTAACAAAAATCATAATATGGTCATCCATCTTACACACTTAAACATACGTGCAATTATATCCTTTAGAGCACTTTCTTTTCCTCTCTTTTTTACAGTAGCAATTACACATTTTGAGTTTAACTACTCTGACATTTCTTACTAATTTTTACACTAGAGAAACAATGTGATATTTATAAATATTATTCTTATTCATTTCAATAGTGAAGATAGTCTCAAGATGTCTCCATTTCCCTATGAAAGACTCAAGATCATCCTTTTTTATAGCTGAGTAATGTTCCATTGTGTAAAAATACCACATCTTTTTCATCCACTCTGCAGTTGATAGGCATCTTGGTTGTTTCCAAGATTTAGCTATTACAAATTGTACTGCTATGAACATAGGTTCACATATATCACTGTGATATGAACTTTTCAGTTCCTCTGAGAAAATACCCAGGAGAGGAATAGCTGGGTTGAATGGAGCTTCCAATCCTAGTCTTCTGAGAATTCTCCATACTTATTTTCATAGTGGTTGCACCAGTCTACACGCCCACCAACAGTGTAGCAGTGTTCCTTTTTCCCCACAGCCTCACCAACATTTGTTATCAGTTGATTTCTTGATGGCAGCTATTCTTTCTGGTGTGAGATGATATCTCAATGTTGTTTTAATTTGCATTTCTCGAATGACCAGTGATGGTGAACATTTCTTCATGTATTTGTTTGCCATTTGTATATCTTCATCTGAGAACTGTGTGTTCATCTCAGCTGCCCATTTTTGGAGAGGGTCTTTGAATTTGGGGGGTTGATGTTTTTCAATTCTTTATATGTTCTTGATATAAG
>PVJX010038941.1:0-16034 GCA_004027295.1 Dolichotis patagonum
AAAAAAAAGGATGGTTTCATTTTCATCCAGGTTTCATCCAGGAGTTTGTAGTTCCCAACTACAGGGAATTTGGCAATCAGCAAGAAGGCTAGGGCAACATCTGTCACCCTCCATCCCTTAGTATTCATCCCTGACTTGTCTGGGCCACGCCGAGTGAAAAGCAGCTGTCTTGGGTCATATGTGAAATGTATAACTTAGTGAATCTAAGCTACAAAACTTCCTTTATTTGTAAGTTTTTATTATAACATTAAACACAATCCCATTTAATAATCAAGAAAACTTACATGTCTGCTTAATAACAATAAATGCCTCTGTTCATTGTCAGATACACATAAGTAAACTGAAGTACTAGTGTCAGTAATGCCACATTTTGCATGACACATTGCACAAGCACAGGCAATATATGACACGAGGACTGCTATTTGACTGACTGTGTGATAGGAACAAGTCAGAGTTCTGATGTTACCTGAGCACTGTGCTGGAGCACCACACAATTGAATCATAAGAGATATTGCTACAAATCACTTAATGACGTTAAATATTTGTAATCTTGGGGTCACATTACTATTCTGGGCCACATGAGGCAAGACAGCATTGTGTTGGATAAACCTGCTAGCCTGTCCATTGTATGATATGTAATTAATCAGTGACAATACCGCTAGGAAATAACAATCTTTGTTCTAGAGATTTGTAGACCTGAAATTCATCTCATGACTGGATCTATAAACTGTGAGAAGAGGCCCATCAGACCTGGAACACTGATTACCACCGATACAAATCACCCCTGTATCAGCTTCCTGGCAAGAAGGGTTTTGCAATAAAAACTCTCCTGCCTTTTTGTTGAAGCTGCATTTCAAATAAAGTTGTTTTCCTTACCTCAATACTTTTGTATTTTAACGTAACTGAACTTTAACAGGATGAGCAGCCAATCTTTTTAATTTCAGTGACAATCTCACACTCCCACTCTGGACTTATATAAGAGCTTTACCTCATGAAAATGCTACATAAATTACAGCATGATTTATTAATAACACAATAGAGATGCATACAACATGCTCAGGCTCACAGATACAAAGTCAGTTTAGGTACTTTGAGTCAGTTTAACGAGACTCAAAATTAATATTAGTCATGTCTCATAAAAGAACAAACTTCTTTTGTCATACTAAAGAGTTTGATTTTTATCTAATTATTTGGAAAAATAAGTTAATTTTTATCACATGTACTAAATTTCATAACCTACTTTAATAAGCCTTTTCCATTTTAAAGAACCCTGCAGAGCCTTTAAAAATCAAAAGAGAAAGAAGTGGCCCATGCTCTGTTTAGTTTAAACCCAAGTTCTGGAAATGTGGCTGATTTTCTTAATCATTCGTAAGATTGATAGAAGGAAGTGTTGGGTGTTTTTGTTTTTATTGTTGTACAACAGAAACTAAGAATATTCACCAACACATGGAAGTACCCAGAAAGGTGTCACACATCTTTGCAATTACTAGTTGTGCTCTCAGAATGATATATTAAATATTTTGAAACTTCCATTAGTTTGTGTGATTTTTATTCATCCCTTTCAAGAACAGATTAATATTTTCTCTTCCATTAAAATCATAAATATTTGTTTATACAAAGCAGGAACATTTATAATGGAAAATAGGGCTGATATTTGAATTAAAATCAATATTTTAATAAGATAGGGTAGAAGGGAGAGTGACTATTATAAAAGGACCATGTATGCATGTATAAAATACCAAATAAAATTTATTAATTTGCACAATTAATATATCTTGATACTTATAACTTTTTAAATAAATATGTTCAAATAAATTAATTTAAAATATTACAATTAGACTTCTATATTATTTTCCCAACTATTGTGGTAAAAGCACCAATACTTGTTTTGAAAATGTTTCAGGATAAAATTTGTTCCTTTATTTAAAACTGATTAATGGGTACTTACTTAGTGCCTGATGTTCTTCTGGGTGCTACACATGTAGAATTCCACAAAAGAAACAAAAGTCTTTATCTTATAGTACTTCAGCTTCTTACAATAGACAATGTGGGTGCATGTGAAAATAAGAGCATATTTGATGGAGAAATACAAAACAAGGAGGATTGGAAATGTAAAACAAGAACACCAGCAGGGGTGATAGTAAAAATTTAAGACAAGAGGATGAAAAAAACTTCACTATTTAAAAATAACACTGAACAAACACATTTAAAAAGGTGAATTAACAAGCCATGCACTTGGGGAAGAAGCCCTGTACACTTTGTGGCATCCACAGTTGAAGTGCAAGTATTCATTTGTGTCTCATTTTTGGAATATTCCTCAAATTGTTACTAAGAAATGGATAGTCAAATCCTAGAACTGTTTCCTTATATCAAATCTAACTATACTAAGAAAGAATGGACAAGAATTCTAAAATACATGTATTTAGATTTGTGCAATATGTTTATCTTCCTATTCATAAATTTACATTTTTTTGAGAACAGAGCTCTAAAACTCATCTTACAAATTCTTTCCTACAGTAGTAGTGCAACAATATTTTCAATTAATCCTAATATCCTAATAACAAAAATTTTATTGTCAGTTCTTAAGGCAATTTTGATCACAATATTGATAATAAACATATGATTTTGAGAATTACATATTTTTGGGAAAAGATACTGTATTTCCCACTATGGTAGAGAAACTTTTGGAGTAAGTTCTTTGGTATTTTGTATGGTTAATATACTATGAATCAAAGAAAGCAAATGCTGTCGTTTTTTGCACAGCATTCTTGCGACCCTCAAAGTACAAATGTGAAGTTAGATAATCTCTGAGTGATTTGCATCTCCACATGTATTTATGCAGTGAGCACCATTTGTTGTATGCTGTGCAGGCCTACATGTTAGGGATGTGTACAAAAATTTTGTAAAGAATAGCATACTTAGTAGCTACCAGTTTTGTACCTATCTTTTCATTCTCCTAATGGCTTTATAATACTACTTCATGAATGTGTCTTACATAGTGAACCTTCCTCTTAACTGTAGGTATTGCTCTCCAGAGCTTTTCATCATCACGAAAAACAGTGACATTCATTGTAAAATAAAACTATATACAAAGTTATAGCATGCCCAGGATCTAAAACAGATGCATAAGAAGACTATTACATGCTCAAATTAGAAGACATAATACAAGCTGTTGGGTGACGAAATTGAATTTTTTTTTCAAGAGAGTCTCATAAGTGTCGAAAAGATAGAGACAGGAGGAAAATACACACAGGAAGTGCTGACTTTGCCTCTGATGCCTCTCTGCACTGATCATGCTCTATCTCTGTCAGGCTGGCCAGAAAAAGCAATGTGAGGGCAAAATTTAATCATTTTTCATTGCTTACTTCCGTAATCAAACTCTTCAAACTCTGCCTAAACCATAGTAGACTTGAAAAATAGTTATCTGCTTAATTAATGGGTGAGTGTGTGAATGAATATGTGAGTGAATGACCCAGGTGGTAACTGGATTTATAAGAGTTGAATGACACTTAAAAATGAATTGGACTCAGAATCAACATATCTGCCACACTATAATAGAAAGTATGGCACTGGTGAGATAACCAACGGAGATCTAAGCACACAGAAAGTCCAGTAAAGTTGTAGCAAAAGCTAAATGAAATTAAAATTCAAACATATATTGTTTAGCATTTATAACCAGTATCTTCTCAATCCTGATCAAGCAAGATGCTTGCTTCTGCTGCTTTTGGATTTTTAAACTTCGGTAGATTGCATAAGCCCATGTAAGACTCATTTCATCTTACGTGAAAGGTAAAATGTAACTAAATAGTTAATTGAAAATACATTATAAGAGTGGTTTAATTTTAATGTGGTAACATAGAGTATTAAACACTCTAGTACTAAAAAATACTAGGGTCTAGTATTGGAACTCATAGGCCAGTGGTCATTAATCATTAGTTGCTATAAATTTAGAGATTAAACTTTAATGGAAATCTCTAAATTCTGATGGGACAGTAGCCTGCTATTCAATCAGACCTCAGTTGTCAGCTCAGTACACTCTGTGGGTGTAAAGGTGTGGCTGACACTGTACACTGTGGAATATCTCCAACCACACAGTCACTGCTCCTCAAAATAACTGTTCACACCTATGCTAAGCCTTGAAGTGACCACTAAGAGCTTGAGAATGAAGTAGGGAGGTGAGTAATGGGCGGAGGAAACACTGTGGACGAGAAGCTATTGCAGGAGTTACTGAGAGTCTAAGGGCAGTGTGCTCACCAAGAATCAGTGGACAAAACATGGAGGGAAAAAAAGTGGGTCAAAAGTGAGATGTTTAAGTGTGGGAGTGGCTGATCACTACCAATTTATCTGCGTTATTTTTCTTATCATTTTGGCAAATGTGACCACAGGAAACCACACTAACTTCAGAATGATGACAATATGTACCTACTGACACAAGAAGAAAATGTCATCCACAAAGAAAAACATGAAAACCATAAAACACTGATTGGATTATAGATACTAGTATCATGTTTTCTATGATATCTATTTACCTGGAATTTTATCCTAATCGAGAGCTTAGAAAGCAGCCTTCTTGTGAATGGAACAAATGGGTGAGTAGAGACACAAATAACTCCACCCATATGATACCATGGAGAAAATATTAAAGACTATGCTTCCAGAATGATTGTGGTGACTTCTGGGTCCTGACACAAGGAACAGCCCTGAAGTTGCTGTAGGAAGGTCTTCAATGATGCTTTAAATAAGATTTTCATGGTTTTTATTTTACATTAGAGAAGCAATGAACACTGAGTTAATCCATTGTTTTTAAGTACTAGAGATTAAACCCAGAGCCTCACACTGGGCTACATTCCCAGCCATTTTTAAAAAAACTGGGTCTTGTTACATCATTCAGTTGCCCAGGCTGAGCTCAAACTTGCGATCTTCCTGCAGTAGCTTTCCAAAGTTCTGGGATTGCAACCTTATGCCAAATCAAATGATATACCAGTACTTGTTCTTTTACTACAGTGCTTTCTCATCATGTGTTTAAAGAGGTACAATTCAAAGTCAAATAAAATATAATGTACAAGTTGAAGTCTATGGTTCCTTATTAAAATCCTTGTGAATAAGTTTGTTTTCAAGTTTAGATTTTTTGCACCTTGTAAGTACTACATATGTATACACATGTATGAAATAAAATACTAGTATAGTATCATTGGATTCACTTGAAAGCCAAGTTTTTGGTTTTTAGCAAAAAAATTAAAACATAAGGACTCTAATTAGCTAAGTTAGCTTTTAGTAATAAACAGGTGAAAATTTTTCTCATGAAGGTATTAGATTTTATTATTTTGGATAAGAGAGCAGAGACACACCTGTCATGTCACTATATAAAATAGATTATTCTTCACAAAGCATTTGTAAATTTCCCTCCTCCTACTACCAGACTCTTCCATGCATGCTTCCATAGTGATAGCTTATTTGAGTATTTACCTGCATGTCACAGTAATGAGACTGTCATGCTAGCTGGGTAAGATAAGATCTTCATAGAATATTCTGCTAATACCTTTCTGACTATACATTTCTTCCAAACACTGTGGTTCCCAGCCTTGGTAAATTTGGCATCTTCCACGCTGTCAATCTTTTTCTTGCCTATGATGTTTGAGAAATGTTGGAACTGTTGAAACTTTAGGGGAAGTGTTCATGTATTTGGGGTTATAGGCAGGATAGTCATACTATTTCAGATGGAAATTTGATCTTGCTATTGTCTCTATTCAGAGATTGAGAGCATGGTTGTGGAGATATGTATGGATTTCAAGTCAACAAAAGAAGAATGAGATGATTAAGCTTAGTTGTCAACGTGACTGGTTTAAGAAGATCCTGGAGAGGATTAGATCAAAGGAGTCCTATTCTCATCAGAAGACTTAACCCACTGCTATCCGTAACTAAGTGTGGTCTTAGTGGGTGGAGCACAGTGAGATGAGTCACGAGGGCCATGACTTTGGACATTATAGGTCTTGCTTACTGTGTCTGCCAGTTACCATGGCATCGCAGCATTGGCCCACCATGCCCTTCACTAAAACTATTGAAACCATGAGCCAAAAATGAATCCCTTCTCCTTCAAGTTGCAGATGATGGGTTTTTATCCCAACACCCATAAAGCTGAGCTATATAGAGACTGATTACCTTAAGGATTGAACAATCTTGTTTCACAAACACTGGTCATTTATGTTGTCATCTCCTTGCATTTAATCAGCAATTAATACATTAGTCAATTTCCTTCTTCCAGAAATTCATTTATGTCTATGATAGTTCTTTAATCTTTTAAAAAAGAATTTATGTTTTTCTCCACTATTTTCCAGTCTTTATGTATTTCTTTCTTCTGCCCATCCTCACCTTTATGCTTTTTAATCTAATTTCTTCACTGCTGTAGTTGCAGTTTTAACCTGGACTATGGGTGTACGCAAGTCACACGGGCAGAGGTGGCCGAGAGGTATTGTGAGTCACAGCTACTGTTCCCATCTCTACCCATGGGCTGGTATCATCACCTCAGATGGCTTGATTTATGCTTCAGTGATGCTGAGCTTGTTTTTTTTTTTAATCTCCAACCTAGCTCTCCATAGCTATTTTTAGTTAAATATCTTTTTAATGTTATAGTAGATGTTGATTAAAATGAAAAAAATTTATCAAAGGTCAAAACTAGGTACCTCAAAATCCAATAGATTTTCAGACTTCAAAGCAAACACTCCATGAAAGTGTTTTTAACTTAACTCCATAGTCCTGATCGAACAGCTGAAGGAAAAGCAAAAGATAAGACTTCAGTTCTACTTGAGCAAGAGAGCTGCAGATTAGGTCTTAGCAAACCACATGTGATCAACTGTAAATTAACAGTCCACTGATGGTGTGATTAGGTGCACTCCAAGCCGCCACAGGGAAAGAAGCATGCGGTTTACCTAAGAAAAGAACATTAAACGTGGCACTAGATATCCGTCATATATAAAATTAATTTAAAACTCCAAACCACACGTGGAAACAGTCAAAGAACTCTTAGGCAAACTAACAAACAATATAATAAAAATGTAATGAACTCAGGTAAAGAAGTTGTCAAATGCAGAATTAAACCTGGATTTCTTTTAATTGTGTCAAGGGATTAAAACTGAAAGGGGAAACATGCAGATACCGAAAATACCAGACATATCTTGCAGAAGAAACCAACACAAACTTCATTTTTCCCTGAACATTTGAAAAAGAAATGATGAAGCTTTATTTAGGAGGGAAACTGAAAGGTAGTGAGGGGAAGGACAAAGTGAAGGGATCCGAATAATGATGTGCTATGAAACTGGTATTATTTCACAGTGAGCTGCCTCAAGTCAGAGCAAGCCACTTGGTGAGCATTTTTCAGGGGAGATTTAGTACCCACAGTCAACCTGGGGCGGTGGATATGGAATCTGGGCTGCTCAAGGGCTGAGGTAACCCTGGAGCTTGGGTCTGAAGGCTTTAGTGTGGTTCTGTGCAGGCCTGGAGCCTGAGTCTACACGCGCTGGAAAGTGCTTGACTCCAGGGAGGCAGACCTTTGCTGACCTTTGACATTTGCTGTCAGCTTGAAACCTGGGACAAAGTGGCTTGGAGTATGAGATGAGCCTGAAGCTGGACCCTGTGCATCTGTCCTGTAGCTTGGGGCCACAGGGTCTTGCCTGGCTGAGTGGGACTGGAGTCCATGTATGCCTGGAAATGGGGTCTGCAGGAGTCAACTCAGTGTTGAGACAGCCTGAGGCCTCCAGCCACCGGGACTAATTTGGTGCTGTATCAGCTCAGAATCCAAGGCAAATGTGGCCAACCTGCAGAGAGCCCTCCCATCCCTTTAATACAGTTATAATGACAAATATATGCATATGATAAGGAAGTTTTGTTACTTATGTGTGTTAACTATATTACATGTTTTATATGTGAACTGAGAGTGTCCCTCTTCACTCACTCTGGCCAGGCAATGAAGAGCTTGGACTCACCTGGCCAGCGCTGGGTCTGTGAGTGCTGACCTGCTTCCTTCACTGCTGTCACCATCTGGGTGCCCGGGGCTCGCAGTCTGCTCTAGTAGTGGGAAAGGCCGGGAGCCTGAGTCCATGGGTCAAATTAGTGCTACGTGTATTGATTCCACCATTTTCAGTCAAAACATTTCTGAATTTTTCTGTATTAACAACTGTTTCATCTAGAAAGAAGCACGCTTTTAATCCTTTCTAGGCATAACTTTTTAAAAAGTTTAGCTTAACAAGTTTCAGATCTATTGTTGAATAAAAGGTGCCATAAACTTACTGATGCATCATTCTCTGTTTCATGGAAATGGTTTAATAGTTTCCTTCTTATTATGAAGTTTACTGCAATTTCTTTAGCATAGCTTTCTTAGATTAAAGCAGTTCTAATATTATGTTTCTAATATTTAGAAAAAATCAATTGAAGTTTCATTTTAATTAATTTGGTATCAATAGGAACATCTTTAAGGTTAGCAGTAGTGGGTTTTTGTCTGCTGCAAGAAGTTGGAAAATGTGGTAATTGACCAGAATAATGAGCAACAAAGATATATTTGTTGATAATGATACTTTATAATTTTCCATAATAACATATATGATATAATAAGGCTTTGAGGAAGAGAAGCACATAATGTTGCATATAGTGTGAACATGGACTTAGTTTCAATCCCAAGTAACAAAAAAGTCAAATGTTATATAGTACTCAGATTTAACATCCTAATTTAAACCAGTACTTGAAGTTTGAGATTCTTTTAGCAATACAATGTCTGTGATTGAGATAGAAACATTTTTTTTTAGAAATTTGGAAATGGACAAGCAAAATGATGACTTAGAAGCACACACTGTCCTTTCAGTAAGAGCCCAAAGTGTCCTGTCATCTGATGATGTGTGATGAGATGAACTAATTTCAAAATAGCTCAAGTGTGAGAGTTTCCTGTTAACTTTAAGTAACACATTGGTAAGAAATGCGCTTTTCCTGCTCATGACTCAATAAGCGCCTCAAAGAACAGATTATGAAGATCACAGACATTTTTGTTCTTGTCCTGAAATTTTGTTATTAAACTTCACTTTTTTTACTCATCTGTGGCCAGACCTTTTACATGAGTAACCAGGGATTCCCACTAAAGGAAGTGTGACTTTCTGCCAACAGGAGGAATGGGTCGCTCCTCCCCTGGGTCTCTATGATCCAATTCAGTTATTGAGAGTTGGCAGAGACTCTATGTGATGTAATTGAGTACTATTCGCATAAAATAAAATCCAAGCAGAACTTTGATATATCTACTTCAATAATTCAAGGGCAGATCCTAAAACAAGAATTATACAGATTAATTCTGATCACTGCCTGTTGAGAACTATTCAAGTGCACTCATACACATTTCAGCTTGTTAATCAATGTAATTTAAAATGAAACCCATAAGCATATTGAAAATGTACTATTAATTTTAGATATTAGAATCTGTGTGCCATAAATCTTTGACTAATAATGTACTAACTTACATTTAGCCCAAGCATTATAGACTATTAAAAATTTCATTGGATAATAAAGATCAAATATAATTTTTCACATATTGACTTCGATTAAACAATAGTTGTTTATTTTCAGTAAATTTATGCATAATATTTGTTAACTTCCAAGGTACATCATCACAGCATAGTCCATGGCCTCACTCAGCTGCAGGGATGAATACTCTGAAGAATAACCCACTCAGAACTGGTTCTGGACAAAGACCCAAAGAAGCTGCCAAGGAAACTACCAGCACTAAAACTTCCATTTCAATAAATGAGCAGGAGAAAACCCATGCACTGTTAACCTTATAGCTCCAAAATGCTTCATAGGAGCAACCACGGAATGACAATGGCTACAACTGGAGAGGTAAAACGCTTCATCGACCCTTGCTGTAACTGTTCTAGGAGGTGAAACTGGGGCATAAATTGTGGGTAAAATGTGACAAACAGGCTCATATAGTTTTCATCTGTGAGAACAGGTGCTCTGACTTGAGCTAATTTTATTTTTTGAAATTTCTTGTCATTGACTGAGAAGTTATGGATCATTATACTCACTGAAAATGCAGAGGTGTTCTAGAGACAGATGGCACTGGTGGGAGTGGGTTTGAGATTTGAGTTAACCTGTGGGATTTCCTGTTCTGTGGGCTCTTTTGAATGTGCACCTTCTAAATAGCTCACTTCATCTGCTTTGTCATCAGTGCCATGCCTGACCTTGAAGATTTCCCATCACCTCCTGAGAAGCGCATTGCTGCACTCCTAGGAAGCATCCTCCTGATCTCTAAAGCCTCCATGCTGGCTACGATAGTTGCTGTCATTCTCGGTATGTATATTTTTGAGCCCATAAATGGACATTCTACTTTCATGCTGGAAAATGCCTTTAAGCATTCCAAATTATTGGGAGAAAGAGTTTTCCTTTTAATTCATATATTTGGATAGAGTGCACAATCGTTATTCTGTATTCATTGAAAATATAAAGATGGAAAGATTTTAGCTTGTATTTTTAAAAGATTATATACATATATTCTAATTTTATAAGCAAAAATATGCCTTAAAAAGCTGAAAAGTCCTTATTAAGAAACATGAAATTGACTTTTGAATGTCATAATATAAAAGACAATACTGTGACAGATACTGACTTTGGGCATTTAGGCCTTCTCAAAATATTTTATTGCTTTATTAACTTTTCTTGGTAAAATCAATTTCATTCTACATTGTTATAATTCTAAATGTTATATACTTAAAATGAAGAAACTAAATTTACTCCATTTTTCAGAAATTAACTTTGTAAAAAGTTCTTTTAAATTTTTACTGCAGTGATATAGGAGTACCATAATTCTTCGATAAAAAAGATGTACAATGATTTTCAAAGTTCTGATATTTGTGCAGACTATGTTTTCTTTCTAGCAGAAGTCTTTCAAAATGATAATAGATTTCCTTCAGTGAAAACTAAAGCAAGCTAAAAAGATGGGCTCAAGAAGCTCATGAATAAAACAGAAGGACATTCTTTTCTGGTGAGCAGTAAGAAGAAATATCCATTTGACATTACAATATTTGCACCAATATTCTCAAAGTTTCCACTGGTATAAAGTAAGAGTTAAATGCATTGCTCTAGAGACGAATTTTCATTCAGTGATTTTCTGTGGTTGCTTGTATGCATTGGTGTTTTGTTTGATATATACAGCCAGTGGTAGTGCCATAAATTTGTATATACAGAGGTGCAGTCATAAAATACAGTGAGTGTTTAAATAAAAAATTTATTACAGAGAGGCATGGTGCCAGTAATCTTCCTCAAATATTCCCCTTGTTTCAACCACACTTACTCTGCCATTCCTCCCACTTTCTGAAGCAGTATTTCTGAAGAATTTTTTTGCCACATCAATGTCCTGAATCAATTCAAAATATTTATGACAGTTTTTGTTAAATAAAAAAAATGTGTGCTTCTTTATACTCACTATGTACTGGATCTGGCAACAAGTGACTTCTAATTCTTTCTCAAAGTCAAAATCACCACGCAAAGTTCACATTTTGAAGCAATTCAAAACAACCAGGCATCCCTGATGGTGCAGAGGAAGGAGGACTTGTACAGTTTCTTAGATAGTGGCAAGAAGGATGGCATGAGTGCAGGTGAAGCAAGGAGAAGCATTCTGAGAAAGATCAATGATGCCTTATATTTCATTATAATGATTTTCAAACTTTCAGGACATGGTCACATCTTGTATATATATTTATATATGCCAATATGTAAATTCATTTTCATATTTAAAAATTCTCATGGCTTCTGCATAGAACTCAATTAACTTCCTTCAACATTGTGATTGTTAGCAAAGGGAGCTATTTTTACATATTCCAGAAGTTGTTATTAATTGTTATTAACTCCATTAATATAGGAAATAAAACTTGGAGTGAGTCTCCAGTATCCTAAGGTCATAAGAATTCTAATCTGCTCTATATAGACAATGAAGAGAAAATAAGATTTTAAGTGTTTCTTTGTGATAAAACTTTTATCTAATCAATATTATATTTGAAGAATTCATCCACATAGTTATCATTTATTTATAAATCTGTATATTTCATTGTTTACAATGTTTTGTTTTTATTTATGCATTGCTAATGTACATTTTATTATTTATAGTTCTTGCTTTTGAGGGAAAGTCATGCCTACATAAAAGATTTTTTTTCTGCAATAAATTTTTCTATTCAATTTTATAAGACTTAAAAAAGTCTAAACCTCTCACAATTCTTAGATTGTTTTAGACACAAATTGTGCAGACATTAGCCATGTTCCATCCATTGATTCCTGTCTGTCATCAGTTAATTCCCAGAGGCCTCTGGGCTTTGTTAATTTTTTTCCCAGGCTCTATGACAGTGTCACCTTTAAATTTGTATTTATATATTCCATTGACTCTGAGGCTATAGTGAGCTGTCCCAGTCCATCTTATCCATGCCATGTCCTTCTCATAGATAACTTAGTGACATTCTGCCATCTGAGTTTAGGTCACCATGACTCTGAGATGGGCATTCAGGGAGAAACAGCTCTTTGAAAGGAGTGATGGTTTTCTCTTGATTTTCTCCTAAGCATATAATGGTTTATAATGACTCTGTATGTGGATGTAAAATGATTTTGTGTTTTAAGCTTTCTCTTTTGTTTAAATTCCCTTACATTTTTAGAGAAAAATCACTGATATGCTACCCTCTGATCGAATTAGGTATCTGGCTATTACTCTCTTCTGTCCCGTGGATATTCCATCTGCTCTAATCATAGTGATGCCATCGCTTCATAGTTCTCAGTTCAGACTTTCCTCAGAAGACGTTTTTAATGAGTTGACCAATTTTTACTTTGTTCTCTTTGTAAATAATACTTAGTTAAATAAGAACTAATATGTAAGGTATTATCATTATAATTTTATTCAGATATTTTATTTTGTTTATTTTATGTTTAAGTTGCTAATGGTGAGAAATTTGATGTTTCCATTACTTTGGTCAGTTCTGAGAGGTTCTTTCTTTCTTTCTTTTTTTCTTTCTTTCTTTCTTCTTTCTTTCTTTCTTTCTTTCTTTCTTTCTTTCTTTCTTTCTTTCTTTCTTTCTAGAGAAAAAAGAAAAATAGAAAAAAAGAGTAGAAATAATACAGAATTTCCAAAAAAATAACAGTAAGAAATCACTAGTTGATAAATTACATCCAAAATGTGAAGTAGATATTGTAATAATGAAAAGAAAGCAAGAGTTCAAAATAAAAGAACAACTTTTAGGTATACACATACAACTGTATGTAAGTTTAAGAGTGCAGGATAGATAACCATACTTCTAAGTTTTTGTTAGCTCATGAAACAGAATAGTTTTGTGCTGTCATTGTTTGATTGTGTGTTAATTTTTTATGCTTTGATTTTGTAACTTGAACACTATTTCTAAGGTGATTACGTTCTAAATGTTAAATTATTAATTAAAGTAGCAATGTGAGTTGGTTGTTAAAGTGAAACTTTTTATTTTATCTTAAATTTTAATATTTACTCATTCTGAGTATTATTTACTATTAATTTTAGTTTTTCAAGAAAAAAATGAAAAAGAGAAAGTTCTGGAAGACCTCAGGCAAGCTCCCATTAGACAAAATGACAGCTCTTTACAGAAACTTTTGTTGAATCTGACTTTAGAATACAACATTCTTAAAAACAAAATGGATCAGGAAAAAATGGATCTGGAATTGTGTTTTGAGAACAGAAGTCATGGGAAATATAAAACCTTTGCAAAACCTTTGCAAATTATAGGTATGTTGGAAATCCTTATCTCTACTTCTGTCTACTTCTATGAGTTTCACTATGTTAGATACTCCATTTAAGTGAAATTACAAAGATTTCTTTCTTTCTATGACTGGCTTATTTCACTGAGCACAACATCTTCAAAGTTCATTTGTTGTGTCAAATGACAGAATTTATTACTTTTTAGAGAATACTATTCCTCATATGTAAACAAATTTTACTTACCCTTTCACCTATCAGTAGATATTTCAGTTATTTCCATACCTGTCTATTGTGAATCATGCTACATTGAAGATGGGAGTGCAGATACCTCTTGGCAATCCAGAATCTTGATGAACTGTGTATTATCATTTTTCTGAGAGCTATGGCATTTGTATTTAGTTACTGAAGGCTGATAAATATATTGCTCTGATTTTCAAAATACTAGGTAACAAGAAATTTAATGAGTCCTCTATGTTGTAGGCAAAACTTGTGAAGTCTACTTGACCTGCTATGGCGTAAAATGTTATTATTTCATCATTGATAATAAAACCTGGGAGAAATGTAAGCAGACTTGTCAAAATCAAGGATTATCCCTTTTGAAGATAGATGATAAATATGAACAGGTAATATAGACTGTTATATTCACTTCTGTTCTCTTAAACTTTGTCTCTCACTCTGGGGCCTACGATAATGAGGACCTCCAGCTACTCTTTGGCCAAAATTGTAAGTGAGGAGTCTCTTGTGAAACATCTGCCTGCTGAGAAGCACATGGTCCTGCTACTTACTAACTGCTCAGTACATACCATCTGTTATGACGGCGGTCACTGTTAAGGAAGCAGCTTGGGTCTTTGTAGTCAGCTCCCTTTCTAAGGTGTCTGCAGAAGAGCCTCATGAAGTATGTCTTTTACTGGATAAAACTGAGCTCTTTGGTAAATTGGATCCAATAGTTATTTATCCCTATCCAGTGGCAACCAGAAACCAGGAGGCAGCATACCTAGGAGTTACCGTTAGGAACCCAGGCACTTGACTGGGGTTAACACCCATCTTTACCACAAACTAGCTGGATGAGCTTAGGTAAACTAGTTAATTTCTCTGGGTCTATCTGAAAAAAATAGAGATGATAATGTCGAGTATGAATGTATTAACCAGTGTTACCAATTAGCTTTGGGGTGATTTTCACTGCATCTGCATATAGATAATAATTATTTGATCAATGTTCTGATATATAAAGATGTATGTCTTTAAAGAAAATTATAAAAAGTAAAAATAATTGGCAGTGCTGTTATATTGAAAATTTCATTTTAATTGGTTACTAAGGAAAATCATCTGCATACCCAATATGTGTTTTCATAGAGAAATAAAATTTAGCCTGAAATCACTATTTATCATTTAGGAAAAGAACACAACATTTATATATAAATTTGATAAAAAAATTCATAATATCAAGTCATGAAATAATTTTGTTTGATAAAGTAAAATATAAAGATAAGTCTATAGTTTAAAACATATTCACTCCTTTAATAGGACATCATGTGTATGTCACTATGAAGTACTATATTTTAACTCTGGTCAATACTTTTCAATATCTGCTCTTCTCTCCTTTCTAACTACTAAACTAGAGAAAGGCTTTCTGTTAGGAGAAGCTTTAATGCACATTTTCACATACTCTTTATTTTGATCAATTTGTTTGAAGATTATTTCTTTCACTTAAGATTATGTGATCATCATTTTTCTGAATCCCTCAGTATGCTGGAGCATGGATTTGTGTCATAAAGTGTCCCAAATTACTTAATGAATATCCAGTTGCACAATACTTAGGTTTTGCATTTTTTTCTGAATGTTTAATAATTTATGCAACTGATATCCATTTTTAAGATAAACAATGTATTAGTGGAAAATCACTAATGCAAATACAGGGGCTAAGGGGAGAGAGGCAGGAGAGCTCTGTCCATAGGAACAGCTGATTCCTCTGCCTGTGTTCTTCTTGTTCACCTACCACATGAGACTTTGCTCCATGATATATTTTGTTTCATTTACAGGACTTCCTTTTACCCCAGGTTCATCCAAAGCAGTACTGGATTGGGCTATTTTTTGACACAAAGGAAAAAAGATGGAAATGGATGGATGGTGGCCTGTCTTCTGGAATGTGAGTTTCTGGAGTATATTTAGAGTCTAACATCAATGTGGGTGTTGAGTGGATTGTCTTTAAAAGCATCTTCTCTAACTTCTCACAGCTTATCCCATTTCCAAATGGAGCTTATCAGAACAGGGACAACAAATGAAAGGTGTTGGAGAATGT
>PVJX010038942.1:0-16043 GCA_004027295.1 Dolichotis patagonum
CCCCGGCCCCTCAGGAAAGCAGCCCAGCAGTTTCTGGGGAAAAGGTGAATCAGGCACTTACATCCAACCCACTCGAACCCCAGCCGTTTCTTCCGAGAGTGTGCTCAGAGCAGCCCCAGGCTGGAAACCACGGACCTCATCAGTGTGAGCCTTGGGCCGGCTGGACCTCCGCCCGGCCTCAGCTGTAAAAGTGAGGGAGTTGGCCACACAGCAGCGGCTGGGGAGCCTGCAGGGCGTTGTGCTGAGTAAAAAGGTCACCCCAAAGCTCACACACGGCCCCTGTGCATAACATTGTCAGGGTGACAAAACGCAGGAACCCGCACCAGGGAGGGGGTGAAACAGAACCAAACCTCGATCTAAGGCAGCAGAGGCCCTCTCAGAGAGGGGAGAGGCGAGGCGAGGGGGGTCACTGGAGGGAGTCCCGTAAGCGGCTCTCTGTCACTGCTTACAAGTGCAACGAATCTAGAATCCTCCAGATGGTTTTCCAGTTGAGAAAAAACAAGGTAAAGTGAAAGTGTGCCCGGAATAGGAGGCTCCGGGCACAAGCAGGGTGTTTATTCAGGATGCACTTGGGTAGAGACCTCTGCAGCCCCCTGCTTTGGACACTGGAATGTGACAGCTGATGCCCGTTCAGTGACATTATCCGAGCGGCTGTGGGCTTTGAGACAGAGGGCGGGCACCTGGCAATGACAGGACAAGGGGACTCCCCAGCCCCCACTGTGAGAGCTGCCTGGTGTGCAAGGATGGGGGGCTGCCTAGGGTGAAGCTCCCCGAGGGTCTGAGGACGGGGCGCCCGAAGGCCCTGGCCCCCAGAACCCGCCAGTGTCCCCGGAGGCCCTAACCCCTGGCTGGGGGCTTCCCCCCACGCCTCCTCCCCGCCCACCCCGAGCCCAGGGTGCTCCAGGGTCTGATGTGTCCCCGTCCTCCCCGCCACCGTGTCCCGCAGGCCCTCAACCTCACCTGCACCGTGTGGGGCGACCCGGCGCCCGAGGTGTCCTGGCTGAAGAACGAGCGGCCGCTGGCCTCCAACGACCACTGCAACCTGCGCCTGGAGGCCGGGAAGACAGCCTACTTCACCATCCTGGGCGTGAGCACGGCCGACTCGGGCAAGTACGGGCTGGTGGTGAAGAACAAGTACGGCACGGAGACCAGCGACTTCACGGTCAGTGTGTTCATCCCCGAGGAGGAGGCCCGCACGGCCGCGGCCGAGCCCCAGAGGGCCGCCCAGAAGTCCAAGTGAGCAGCGGCCCCGAAGTCCAAGGGGCGGCAGCCAAGAGGAGCCGGGATGACCTGCTGTGCGTGTGTGTCTGTGCGTGAACCGTGTGGGTAAAGACAGGGAAGTAGAGCCGGGCGTGGTGGTGCACACCTGTGATCCCAGCACTCGGGAGGCTGAGGCAGGAGGATTTCAGAGTTAAAAGCCAACCTGGGCTACACAGGGAGACCTTATTTTATTTAAAAAAAAATGGTAAGGAGTCTTCTGACTTTTTTTCCTCATTGAGTACTGGTTTGGGAGAAAAAGTTGTCAAATCTTTTATTCCTATTAAAAAAATAAAGAGGCTGGGCATGGTGGCACACACCTGTAATCCCAGCACTCGGGAGGCTGAGGCAGGAGGATCGATGCAATTTCAAGATCAGCCTGAACTTCACAGTGAGACTGTGTCTCAAAAGGAAAAAAACAAAAAACATCAACTAGAAACACTTTGGTTTTTACCTGCAAATTCCGTGTTGAGAAAACATCACTGGTATCATGGACAATAGGAAAGGGCTGAGGAAGAAGCCAGAGTTGTGTGGAGGGCCATGTGTGATGGTCGGCGAGCGCTGGGCACGCTGTGGGTCATGATTCTGCACCAGGTCCCAGAGGGCACCACCAAGCGGGGCCCGCGCACGTGTGTGTATGTGTTGGTGCCGTGTTGGGACTCGCACGCAGCCCCCGGGCTCCTCACTCTGAATAAACCGTGTCTGCCCCTCCCGGTGTCTCTGTCTCTCATGGTCCCGCTCCTCAGGACTGCCTGAGACTGCTGGGCCCGCTTCCCTACTCAGGGCCAGAGGTAACACCACACGGTCACTGCGCTGGCCGCCTCCCGGCCCCAGGCTGACTCAGCCTCTGACTGGGTATGCAGGACAGGATGCCATCGCCCCACGGGACCCGGCTTCCACGTGTTTCTGCAGGGGTCCAGCCCCGCCCCCAGCACGTGTGCCCGTGCCCCAGGTAAGGGCCCGATGAGGAGCCCTGCCCGCCCCCACCAGGGTGGGTCTCCCTCTGCTCTGTGCCCAGGTGACCAGGTACCCAGACGGGGGAGCTGGCCGTGAAAGGAGCCGGCTTCCCATTGCTCTGGAGGCTGGGGCATCCACACCCCAGGGCCTGGCTCCCCGACACATGGCCCAGCGTGGAGGAGGAGGGCAGGAAAGAGATGCCATGAGCAGGGGCGAGCACGCCCTCTTCTCAGGAAGCATTCTGAGGGACCAAGGTGCTCCTGCCAGGCACCACGGCCCGGTGCCCCCCGGAGGTGCGGCCCAGCGAGGGCCCTGATTACCGCCTCGGGCTGGCAGCCTTGGAGGTGAAGTTTACAGCGCACGAGCTGGGCACAGTGCCGCGTTCCTGTGATCCCGGCACCCCGGAGGCCGAGACAGGATGAGGGTTTGAGCGCAGGCTGGCCTGCGTAGTGAGGCTCTGTCTCAAATACGTATGTACGTACGTAGAGGCCCTTTTCCCGTCCTCCTCACGGTCCGGGAAGTTTGTATCTGTAATCCTGCAGAGATGTTACTGGAATCCTGGCGAATTAACCCCAGTGTAGCAGCTCCAGCGCAGCCCCCAGGAGAGTAAAGACACAGACATACTTAGAGTCAAGGGCAGCCAAGGGTCCTGGGTCCAGCTCAGACAAGGGTTCAGGGAACAAAGGCCCTGACCCAGGGCCTAACCTAGATTTTATTAATTCGTGGAGAAGGGAGTGGTAGAGGGTGAGTGGCTGGGAGAATGGCGGGAATTAACGTGCGTGCTGTGAGCTGGGTTAGGTCGGAGGCCCCAAAGCACCTCTGCAATACGCAGAGAGAGGGATCTGCATAGCTCAGTTGAGGTAGCAGTTAATGTTTAGGGGACGGTGCCTCAGCTCTGATGTGTAAACCTTTCCTGCCCTGGGAAGTCACAGCCTCTTATCTCCAGGGTCACACACATTTGACAGCCCTGGAGCTGTGTGGCTCTGCCATCCCCCTGGGCTCAACTGTTTAGAGGGAGACACGAGGTGGGGAACAGTGACTGTCGCCTGGCTTTAAAGATCTCGCATCAGTACCTCAGCCAGCCCTGTTCACATTGCTCAGAGCCAACTGAGGGAACAGGAAATAGCTGAGCCAGCTCTGCACATACCAGTGCGTGGAGACAGGGCCAGGTCAGCCAGAGTGGAGGTAACGGCGGCTCTGCATTCAGGGAGAGCTGTCTGCGTGGTCCTCTACATGCGTACAGCACGTGAACTCGGGGACGCACTGGAACATAGGGCAGGGGCCAGCGCGAGCGGCGTCCCGGGCAGGCACGGTCTGCGGGCTCCTGAGCACCTTCTCCTTTGCAGAGTTCAGGGCCGGAAGTTGCCCCCCACGGACTAATCCAGCTGAGAGTCCAAGGCTGCTGAGGCGACAGTCATGGAAAGCCCCTGGCAGGTGGAGATGCTGTCCCCAGACTTGGCCACGCCGTGGTGTTTGGATGGGATCTGAGGGGTCCCCAAGCATGTGTGTCAGAAGCTCAGTCCTGGAGTAAGGCCGGGAGCAGTGTGGGGCCTCCTGGGGGTGTCCCCGTGGTCTCCTGTGGCCCTGCCATAGGGAGCCGCCCTGTTCTGACCCCTGCTGGAGTCCTGTCTGGCCATGGGTGACCCTCCCCCATCCCACCTGCCACACCCCAGCCAGGAGTCAGGCTGGTGGGGTGGCCCAATCTTAGACTTCGGCTTTCAAAACCATGAGCTAAGAACCTCTTTCCTTTACAAAGTTACCCAGCTTCTAGTGTTTTATTAGAGTACTCTGAGGTAGCATCCACCTGTAATCATAGCACTCAGGAGGCTGAAGCAGGAGGATCACTTCAGCTACACAGTGAGTTCCTGGCCAGCCTGACCTACATAGCAAGACCCTGTCCCCAAAATAAAACAAACAAAATAGCCTATGCAGCAGGTGACTGAACTTCCCAGAGATCAGATGGACCCAGAGGAAGGTGGGTGGCCAGGAGCAGTCTGAAATTGTCCCGGCCTCAGGGGGCGGGCCATCTCTCGACAGGTGACCCAGAAGAAGGCACCATGGCGAGGACACTGCCAGGGGGATGAGCATCAAGGGCCCCAGCACAGGTGTGCCAGGGCACAAGGCCCTGTCTCCTCATGGACCCTGGCCCGCACCCCGAGTCTGGGAGCGGAGGACCTGAGGTGGGACCTTGGGTGGTAAGAGACTCGGGGAGTCACAGTGGGTATCGCTGAGGGCTGCAGCCACCATGAGACACCAGTGACAGGCCTGCTCAGAGCTCTGCAGCGAGGTTTGGTTTCTCAGGGTTCTTTCAGCCATTAGAACGTACCTGGTCATGATTCAGCAGCTGAAGTACAAGCTGCATATTTTGTTTGTTTTGGTTTGGGGTTTTTTTTTTTTTTTTGTCTTTTCCAGACAAGGTTTCTCTATGTGGTTCAGGCTGGCCTTGAGCTCACTTTGTAGCCCACGCTGGTCTCAAACTTGCAATGATCTTCCTGCCTCGGCCTCCCAAGTGCTGGAATTACAGG
This sequence comes from Dolichotis patagonum, assembly GCA_004027295.1. NCBI lineage: Eukaryota > Metazoa > Chordata > Mammalia > Rodentia > Caviidae > Dolichotis > Dolichotis patagonum. Next base: position 4,740 of record PVJX010038942.1, read on the forward strand.
TGTGCATCACCATACCTGGCTCAAGCTGCTATTTCTAAACAAGAAAATGAATGTACCCGGAACTCAGACCCAGAGACTGTGCACCCCCAAGGGTACAAGCAGCTGGGACCCACCAAGGGCAAGTGCGCGTGTGAGAGGAGCGACCAACACCCAGAGGCCACCCAGTGTCAGCGTCTGGAGCCCGCAGACAGCAAGGGGGGGTCGGAACACTTCCCCACGTCCTTCCGGGTTAGCTTCGTAATTTTACTTTTTCTATCCCCAAATAGATACATTGAAAAAATAATAATTTTAGAGCTGCCTTTCTTACCCCTAAATTCCCTTTCATTTGTCAAACCGTTATCAGTTAATATATTCCCTTTCACGTTTACTTCTCTTGTCCAACCTTAAACCTTTCTGAGAACTTGAATAAGGGCAACTCCCTACGAACCTAAGCATATAAACAGGAAGGATCAGGGGTTCTCTTATCTGCTCTTGGGGCGTGAGCTGGCTTAGACCAACAGATCACAGTCACGCATGTTCTGAGTTTAAGTCCCAGGGCTGAGCTGTGCTGGGCCGAGGTCTGAGAGACCCCGTATTGTGGAAGCAACTGTGGACTCCCACAATCCTGCCCAGCGCTCCTGCCAACTGGCTGTGGGCCACGGGTCCCACGAGGGATTCAGCCCAGCCCCCAGCAGAGCTGCGCTGAGCCCAGGGAGGCTTTGTGAAAACCAAAAGCGGAAAAAGTCACAACAGCACCGGCTGACATGACAGCCCTGTGCCAGCTCGCCATCTGCTTGGAGTGGTTCTGGGGGAAATTAAATAGCAAATTCCCCAAGACAGAGCCGCACGCCTTGGGGTCTGCGCTCACATCACCGTGCGGGACCCAAACCAAGGATTCCCAGAAAAGAAAAAACAAGAAGTCAATGAGGTGGGGCGCGGTGCTGCATGGCTGTAATACCATCACTTGTGAGGCTGAGGCAGGAGAATCACTTTGAGTTCAAGCCGAGACTGAACTGCATAGTGAGACCTGTCTCAAAAACAAAATAGAAAAGTCAATATCCGGGATCCCAGGCAAGCAAATGCAAAACTGTACCTCAAGGCCCTTCTGTGTCCACCCACAAATGATGACTCTGGTGGATATCACTCTCTCACATAGGCACCTGGACACAGGAGCTGTCCCCACCATGCTGACCAACAGATGCTGAGGCCAGTGCCGGGTGGGAGGAGCAAGCGGACTGCGGGCAGCGGAGCCGAGGTCTCTCAGCGTCCAGGGCTGAGCTGCGCCAATACGGATCCATGCAGAGGGCAGAGCAGAGCCCTGGGGGCTGCCCGGGTGCCGTTGGCTCAGGGCTCTGGCGGCTCTTGCCCGTGCAGGCTGGTCCCTGTGGCCGTGAAGGGCTGTGCCGTCCACCAGCGCTGGCACCCGAATGACAAGGTGGTGCCATGCATTGGGGGGGGGGCTGAGGTGGAGGGTTCCCAGGAACTAAGGAAGACCAGAGAGCAAAGCAAAAGGTGGAAGCGGCAAGCTGAGAGCTGAGAGCTGAGGGTCAGGCAGCGGCAAGGCGCGGACCATGTGCACCCCAAGCCTTGTGCACCCCAAGCCTTGTGCGGTCCTCTCTAAGCCGCAGGAGGAGGCCGTCACCTCTGGCTCAATTTGCTTTCTTCCAGTCATTCAGGGTCCAAAGGCTTCCTCCACTCAGGCTCGGCCAGGCCCTGCCTTCGCCCGGGGCTCCCGCCGGGAGTGGAAAGTCACCAGCAGCTTCGCCCTTGCACCCTGCCACGTGACAGGGGAGCTGGGTTTTTCCAAGTGTGGCAGGACCAGGCGCTGGACCGAGGCAAGGAGGAAAAGGGTGAGCAAAGACGGCACCGAGTCCCACACAGGGACAAACGCCAGCTCCGAGGCGGGTCACCGGGGCCGTCCTGTCCTCCGTGTCCCTGGACACTCGTCTTGGGGTCACTTCTTCCCTCGGCTCCTGGGGTGCTGATCTCCAGAGCTGCGGGCTGAAGATGAAGATGAGGATGAGGATGAGGATGAAGACGGTTGCCGTCTGCAAACCCAGGGCGCCCCTGACCCAGGCTGCGCCTGTAAGGAAAAGCATAACCGGACGTCACTGCAGTACAGTAACCGAAACAGTCCATGCGCATTAAAATACAACCATGGGAAAACCTCCTCGGTCTGCATACTAGACCTCAGGGTCACCAAGCAGAACCAAAACAGCAGGAAGGTTTCTCGCCCGAGCCCCAGTAGATGTTCAGACCTTTGCTGAGCAATAACATAAAGAAAAATAAGCCATGAGACTAGAAGTGAGAAAGCAAAGGCTGCGTAACAGTGGAAACATTTATTTCAGTGGCCCGCGTGGAAACCCTGGTGTGTTGCGGAAGGTCTGGGAATGACTAGAGATGTATCACTATCGTGGGAGCCGTCACATGGACATACGGGAAACTCCGCCTCATGGGTACAGAGCTACATGCCAGCAGCAATGCGGGGATCTGGGTGCGAAGACTCCGGAGTGGAAAGGCATTTGGCACCGCTCCTCACTGCGAAGACAGCCGTGGTCACAGAAGTGCAGTGCGTCCCTTGTCACCACAGGAAGTGTGCTCCAGAAACAGGTTCAAAACGAGGCTCAAATCCGGGCAACTCCTTTTAAATGAAATGGAAAATTCTCGGAATGCGTTTGTTTCTATCACCTTTGCAGTACGTGGAGAAGCCAGGCATGGTGCTGGGCGTCTGTAACCCCAGCACTCTGGGAGGCTGAGGCAGGAGGATCACAAGTTCAGGTTCGGCCAGGGCGACGTAGAGACTCTCCAAGACTCTGCCTTAAAATAAAGAATAATAAAGGGCTGGGATGTAGCTCAGTGCATTCAAACCCCAGGACTAGAGAGGAAAAAAAGCTAGTGATCACAGGACAAAAACAGAATTCTGCAGGGAAAAGCAAATGAATTTGGGGAAAACATACAGAAATACTACATGTGAAAAATATACTAATCAGAATTTGCTGGGTATGGTGGTGCACATCTGTAATCCCAGTGCTCTGGAGGCTGAGGCAGGAGGGTTGCCACAAGTTCGAGGCCAGCCTGAGCTACATAGTGAGACTCTGTCTCAGAAAACAAAACAAAATAAAATCCAAACTGTAGCCATAAAACTGCAGCAAAATGATCACTGGAAAGGAGGAGCTGAGATGGTAGCAGGAGTGGTTGCAGGGCTGGAGGAAGCTCTCTTTCTGGTCGGTGAGCAGAGAGAAAGGCTGTGAGGGAGGAGCGCTGAAAGGGAACAGCGCAGGGCAAACCGGTCTTGAGTCCTCGGTCAGGCCTGGGGCCTTGAATGCCGAGCAGAGCCAGTAAGGCCAGCACAGGTGTCCAGAGCTCAGCAGAGCCCAACACGGCCCAGGGCTGGAGCGGCCACTCAGAAGCAGGACCGGCCTCATGGGCCTCCAGGTTAGGGGGGCTGGCACTGCCCTGTGTCCTGCAGCAGAGCGGGGCAGGGGTCTGGCAGGAGATGGGGGGCAGCTGAGCGTGACCAGAGCTCCCGGCCACGTGAATGACCCCTGGAGTCAGGGAGGGGACGGCAGGGATGGGGACACCGAGGGCCTCGGGCACCAGAGGGCCAGGAGGGTGAATCAGAAACGCTGAGCAGAGTGCAAGTGCGGGGCCCATCCCGGGCACACCCGGACCCCAGCGCGTCTTGACCCTGGCAGCCCCAATGCTAAGGTTAACGAGGTGACCGCCGTGACACAGCTGCAGCCACCGAGGTGCTAAGAGTTACTGTGACGGTGCTGCTCAGCGGCACGAAAGACCTCACAGTGCCGTGTGGCCGCCCCTCCTCCCCCCTCTCCCCACCCTGACACACACCCTGAACAGGGGTCTCTGTACCCTGCGGTTGCTGGAGATCGCACTGCTTCCTGTCTCGATACGCAGCCCAGGCTGGCCTCATGCTCACTGCGATCCTCCTGCCTCAGCCTCCTGAGTGTGGGGATCACAGGTGCACATGACCACACCTGGCTCCTTTTGGCTCCTGTGAACGAACCGCTGTAAACATCGGTGTGTAACTGGCCAAAAATCACTTGATGCAAAATTATGGGTTATTTATCTCTGGGATTTTCTAGTTGGTATTTTTGGACCTCGGTTGACTACGGGCAACAGAAACCCGGAAAATTGAAACCTCAGATAAACAGGAGTAGCCCAGGCTCCTTGAGCAGAGAGGCTGGGCTTGGGTAGGGCCCCGTGTCAGTCAGATTCCTCTAGGTTTGTGGTCCACAGTGGTACTGGTCACCTCTGCCTTTCCTCTACCTCCTTGATCAGCTTACTAAAAAAAAAAAAAAAAGGTTTTTGGAGGCAGGGGCTCACTGCACAGTTAGGCTGGCCTTGAACTCACTATGTAGCCCAGGCTGGTCTTGAACTTGGGGACCCTCCTGCCTCAGCCTCCAGAGTGCTCACAGACATGCCCCAGCACACCTGAACTTCCTTTCTCCTGAGGAAGAAGCCCGGCTTTTGTAAATGAGCAAAGACAGCACAGGAAACAACTTACAGAGCAGTCCCCACACAGACCCCAGTCAGGCCCTGGTGCTCCTGGGGTGACAGGGGTGACCCCGAGGCTTCCTGCTGGGATCTGCCCCATCCAGCAAACCTTCCGGGGTGGCAGAGCTGGGCCCACTTGAGGCGGTCACCGCACAGGATGGGCTCCAACTGGTGCTGGACTCCATGGGGGACAGCCACCCTGGGGGGACCAGGAGGCCACTCTGCGTGACAGGGGCAGGGTGTCCCCCACCAGGGCTGGGTTTCTGCCACTGATGGGCTACACCTTTGTGCCCTCCCTGAAAACAAACCTTCGCTCTGTTAAGTCCTCTCCCCAGGTCTTTGTCATACTAGGAGGAAACCGACCACCCAACAGACGAGTGACACCTGTAGGGTTCAAAAAGCCAGAGGGAAGGCGTGTTGAAATGCTGCACAGCGCTGGGATGGCTGGCAGGTGACTAGGTCTCATTTTTGTGTTTTTATGGATCAGGTAAAAAAGTCAATTTCAGTTTTAAAAAAGGTCAGGAAAGCAGGCACGGTGGTGCACAGCTGTAATCACAGCACTGCGGGAGGCTGAGGCAGGAGGATCACAGGCTCAAGGCCATCCTGGGTGACTTAGAGAAACCTTGTCTCCGAATGAAAAGCAAAAGGGCTGGGGTGTCACACGGTGCAAAGCCCCTGGGCTGAATCTCCAGTGCCAGGGAATAAAATAGGACAAACTTGGGAGAAAGTGCCCGGGAGAGCGCATTTCTTTCCCGCCTGCCCGTCGCGTCCCGCCTGGCCTTCCTGGGGTCCCTTCCAGGTGTCTGAGAAGGGGGGGCGGGGAGCCCCTCAGGGCTGGGCCTCGGGACCCATGGGTGTCTCTCTTTGAGCTGCCTAAGCGTTTTCTGGCCACTTTTATGGGTCCTGGAATCTGTTTTCCCGGGTGCTTGAGCAGGATTCTGCCTTCTCTCCCCTAAAGGAACAGGCACAGCCCTCTGGGGCAGTCACACCCAGTGTGATACAGATGGGTAAACTGAGGGCCCAGTGGGGAGGTCCAGGCAGCGGTCAGGGCAGTGGGACCCTGGTCTGTCCACGCTTGTCCCTACCCCGCTTTCTCTCCAGGCTGCACGGATGCTGACCCGGAAAAGCCCAGGGCTGAACAGCAGCAATCTCTCCCGAGTCAGATGACTTGAAAGAGGGCACTGAGCCGAGGGCGGTGGTGCAGGCCTGGCGTCCCAGCAGCACTCTGGAAGCCGAGGCGGGAGGGTCCCCACGAGTTCCAGGCCAGCCTGGGCTATGCAGCAAGACCCTGTCTCAAACAAAAATTCTTTTTCTGGAAAGTTCTTCATGTTCATGTTTTGTTTCTTGACAGTGCTGTATTGCGAGATGTTTGAAACAGACAAGAAATTTTCTAAAACTCTTTAGGGCCGGGGTGTAGCTTTGTGGTACAAATGCCTGCCTGGCAAGCACAGGTCATGAGTTTGGGCCCCAGTACCAAAAAAAAAAAAAAAAGAAAACCAGACAAGACTCCCACGGCTGAGCCGGTTCCGGTTCCCTTCACAGCCGTAAGGTGAGCGGCCCTGGCTGGCTGCGCTCCCTCCCGGCTCGCGAGGGAAGCTCAGGGACCACGCAGCGCTCATGGGGAGGACACGCTGTTATTATTGTTATTATCAGTCAGTGGTGGCCTCAGGCACAGAGGGGCCACAGAGGCGGAGACCAGGTTGTTCTGAGGACACGGGGCACACGAGAGACCAGCGGGACTCACCCGCACCCAGGTGTAGATTCCCTTCTGTTTGTTTTTTGTGGTGTGGGGCCCAAAACCAGGGCTTTGGAGACTCGAGGTGATGACTCCACTGCCTCCCTGCACGTCCCGCCCCACATCAGTAGAGATTTAAATGCTCCCCCTTTTTTTGAGACAGTCTCACTATGTAACCCAGGCTGGCCTCGAACTCTTAGTGACTCTCCTGCCTCAGCCTCCTGAAGAGATGAGATTATACATGTGCATTGCCACATCCAGCTAGGTGCCTCTTACTACCATGAAAAAAAATCCTTTGTGGTTTTGTTGTTTGGTTTTGCAAGTTACTTGCAAAAAAGTCCAAACGTGAAATGCTAAACAACACAACTGAGAAGAGGTCACGATCAGCTTCCTCACAGCCAGCACTAGCGTCTGTCAGCCCCAGCTTCTAGTAGAGGGCAACCGACATACACCATGGGGTGCTGCTCTGCCACGAAGGATGGGCTGGGATCTGCAGGAAAATGGACTCCCTCGAGACCATAATGTGATGCAAAATACATCGGACACACGGGCTGCAGTAGCGTAGGGTTTCTCTTCCGGGAGAAACCCAGAGTGTGAATAAAGGGAAGAGCGAATGAAGACAGACGTACAGACCAGGGAGGCGGATCTTTTGCAAGTGGGAAGGGGACAGAGAGATGGAGGAGAGGGCCAGGGGCAGGGCAGGGACACAGGAGGAGTAAAGGCCTGGCACACTCGGGTCCCCGCTCCCCTGAGGAAGGTGACCTTTACGGACTGCAAGCCCAGACTAAGGAAAAGAAAAGTCAGCTTTGAAAACAAACACTGCTTTCCCTGGCACTGTGGCCCGCGCCGGCTTCTGCTCCTCCAAGCGCCAGCCTCGCCCTTCCTGGGCTCACCTGCGACCCCACCCCCAGGGCTCTGCTAGGGACCAAGACAGAGGAACACCGCCTGCGCCTGCCTGGCTGACAGGGCTTCCTGCTGGAAGATGTTCCCTTGGGTCAGCGGAACTCCTCGAAGCCTCTCACCTGCCCATGGATTATTAGAGCCCTCAATGGATTCAGTCTTTAAACATCACAAAAGTGAAAGAAGATTCTGTCTGGTGTCCAAATTCCAATCTCTGGCCACTTTAGAAACCTGTCTTCCTCCATCTCCTCTTGTATAGTTAGGTGTTGGACGCTTACCACCTTTTCTTAGCTTTAATTAGATTTTATTTTTCTATTCAATAATTCCATATTCTTTACTCCTGCCTTCTTTAAAGGGCTTCTATAAATTCAGTTCCCATTTTAAAAAATAAATGCATTACTAAGTCTGGCATCGTGGCACATGCCTGTAGTCCCAGCACTCGGGAGGCTGAGGCAGACGGATCACCACCAGTTTGAGGCCAGCCTATGATACATGGTAAGTTCGAGGCCAGCCTGAACTACACAGTGAGAACCTGTCTCAAAATAAAACAGGAAGGGCTGGGGATTTAGCTCAGTGGCCTAACCGTCTGCCTGGCAAGTGCGAGGTCCTGAGTTCAATCCCCGGTACCAAAAAAAATAAAAAAATATAAATAAATAAAACGAAATAAAATTAGCTCATGAATTAATGATGTATCACTTGTCCCTCTGAGTTTCCCTGTGATTTCTATAACAGCTACTTCCGTCTCCTTTGAGCTCTCTGAAAGCGTGGCCCCAAGCCTGCTCAAGGTAACTTCCTGTCTTAACACCTGGCACCCCATTCGGGACACCACACCCCTGCACCCTCTCTGCTGGGCCCCCTTCCTGTGCTCCCACCAGCCGGGTCTGCAGGGTGAGTCACGCTGGAGGACTCCAGAGCCAAGGCGCTGTCACAGCAGACATCACTGCTCGTCTGATGGCACGGCCCGTGCAGTGGGCTGGGCGGGACACTGAGCCAGCCCAGCGAGTGCACCTCAGAGCCAGGACGTGGGCAGCATCGGTGCAGACGGAGCACTGCCCGGGCTGTGAGGTGCTGGTGAACCCTGCCTCGAGGTCCCAAAGTCTGCACGTAAAAGGAATTTTCCAAAGTGAGGATACACTCTTCCTGGAATCTGTCTTGAATCTTTCCATAAACAAGGGTCCTCAGACATGGGGCAGAAGCCTGGGTTTGTGCTGTTTAACCAGCACCGATTTTAGCCGAAACTACAACAGCTTTGAGGTTTTCAGTGGGTCCCTACTGTGCTTCCATGGACTGCTGCATGGTCCCGGTAAGGCTTTGCAGGCAAGAAAATAACAAGAAGGGAGGCTGAGGCAGGAGGATCCCCTGAGCCAGGAATTTGGAGTAGGCATGGGCAGCACTGCGAGCCCTGTCTCAAACAAACAAAGGCCGTCCCAAAGCAGGGTATACATCTGGAACAAGTGGCTCAAGACCGCATTGGTCAGGCCCCACATTCCACTGTGACAGTGATAGGAAAGGAGAGCTAGGGTCGCACAGGGAACCCAGTGGATTGGTCCATGCCACCGCCTAAGTTAGGGTCCTGTCTGATCTCAGGCCACAGCCTTCCCAGCACCGACTCCCACCAGGATCCAGGGATCACCCCCAAGGCCCCTGTCTGGCCGGCTGCACAACTCACAGGAGGACCCCAGAGAACCCCGGAACCACTGCAAGGCCCAGAAGGAACAGCTCAGGCCTGTGGCCCCAGCCTGGCCCACTCTGCTTCCTTGTTCAGGGCAGCGCAGGACTAACCTGTTTCCTAGAGCCTGACATCAGTACAAGCCCGTGGTCGGGAGGCTGAGGCAGGAAGGTTACTGTGAGTCTGAAGTCAGCCTGGGCTACTCGGTGAGACTTTCTCTCAAAATACTAAAAATAGGTACATAAATAAAAAGCCACTTCCGGCTGGCCTGAGGCCCAAACTTCCTCCTTATCACATCCCCTCCCCCTTGCCCCTCACCCTCCCCACCGCTGTTTGTCCTCCTCCTTTATCTTCCCTTCCTGGGTTAGAACAGGAAGTCTCTGCATCCTGTCACTGTCTTGAGAGGAGGCTGGGTGGTGGCCAGGGTCCTCTGCAGTGACAGAGGGTGGGGACAGCAGTGACACAGGGAACCTGAGGCCCCTCCTTCTCCCCTTTCCCTTCTCCCACCTTCTCCTCCCCCTCCCAGAAGAGAAGACTCACAAAGATGTCGTGGTGTCATGAACCCCCCCTCCCCCCAGCCTCACAGCCGGCTCCTTCCTCACAGAAGATGGCGGAGGAGCCCGGGTGGTGGCACACAGCTGTCATCCCAGCACTCAGGAGGCTGAGGCAGAAAGATCACAGCAAGCTCGAGGCCAGCTTGGGCTACACAGTGAGACCCTGTCCCAGCCAGCCTGCAGCCAGCCTGCTGCAGCTCGGTGGCAGAGCAAGGGGCTCCCCTGGCGCAGGCACGCACGAGCACGCACACGCACAGACGTGCGCGCACACAGGTCCCTACCTCCACAAACGGCACGCACCCCTCGCGGAAGCAGCGGGTGTGGACGCAAGCGACGGGCAGAGCGCTGTGCTCAGCTGTTTCTCTGCTCCCCGGACCGGAGTTGCACAAACCTCCCTTCCTCTTGGTTTCTGATGATGGTGGCAAAACTGGCCATGGGGCCCTGAGAACGCAGCAGGTCCTCCCCGTGGGGTGTAGACGTCCCCGCCCCGAATTTCTCTGGAGACTCTGGAGGGAAACTCGTGGAAGCCTCTGAAAATACCAAGGTGCCCTCAGCGATGGATTCATTCTCCCCTGTGCTTCATGCAGTAAAATAAAGACGCACACACCAGTCCACACTCCCCACAGCAGAGACAGCGCACACTCAGCCCCACACGTATGCGCCCTGCTCTCTCGCTGTCCCCTCCCCTCTCCCTCTCTCCTGAATCTGCCTGTGTAGTCCAGGCTGGCCTCCAACTCACAATGTAGCCCAAGTTGGTCTCAAAGTCATGACAATCCTCCTGCCTCGGCCTCCTGAGTGCTGCGGCGACCGTTACCACCACATCTGGTTTTACTTTCTTCTCAAAGTCAGTCCCTTCCTCCTGAAATGTGTCACTCATCTCTTTCTGTTTTATGGATAATTACACTGAAAGAAGCTTGGAGCATGTGTATGTGTGGTGCTGGGGATTGAAGCCAGGGCCTCCCCACTGAATTACCACCCAGCCCTTCTTCAGGCTGGGGACGCCCTTGTTAAGGCGCCCGGCTAGCCCGCTCTCCAGTCTAGATGGCGGCGTCCAGCTGAAATAGAATCCGTTAGCTGCTCCGCTGCTTAGAGTTTTAGTGCTGACATCCGTCCAGGCTGGTAGTCGTAGTTCACTGCGTAACCATTTAATTATCTGCTCTGCCTGTGGGGACGCTCCGACCGTCCCGCTCTTTGCACTTCAAATCCCACCTTGTGTCTCCGGGATGGCACGCGTGTACCTCAGGCTGGGCGCATTCAGCTTTCCAGTGACACCAAACCGGTTTCTGAAACTGTTACAGCCGGAGTGGTGGTGCGGGCCTGCATCCCTAGCACCCTGGGAGGCTGAGGCAGAAGGGCTGCGAGTTCAAGCCCAGCCAGGATTCTGGATTCTTATCTTTGATTGTGTCTTACAAATTCATTCTCCAGGATGCTGCTTCTTTTGGTTTGTGTCTGGGGTGGGGTCTCACCAAGGCTGGCCTCAAACTCACAGTCCTACCCCAGAGTCTCACCTGCGGGGGTTACGGGTGCACAGCCTTGCACCCAGCCATGTGCTACACTTAGGGTTTGCAGTGCAGGGATTGAACCAAAGGCCTCGCTCAGCTGTTCTCCTAGGTTGCTTGATTCCTCTTGATTTCTTTTTAAAAGAAATTCTGTCTGGGCGTGGCTCCGGTTCCCAGTCATCATAGACAGATACAACTTTGTACATTGACTTTATCATTCACAACGTGGCTAAACTCTCACCCACACCTGCATGGGTGATTTGCGTGTTCTTTGAGTTGTGATTTTCCTCTCCAATCTGAGTAAGTTTCATTCTGCCTTTAAAATCTCTCTCGTCATGCTGCATAGAGAAACAATGACAGTACACCTGTGCCCCATTTTAAAAGAAAGGAGACTTAAGGTATTTGCTATAGTTTCTTGGAAACACCTTTTTATGTTTTATTTGCCGCCCACTG
>PVJX010038943.1:0-16038 GCA_004027295.1 Dolichotis patagonum
GGGCTTTCCTTATGCTTCCCATTTTTGTTTCTCTTTTGCTCCCCACTGCTAACCCAAACCACTGAGTGAGGCACTCTCTATTGATTGCTGAATCATCTGCCACGGACCTTCCCAAATAGTGTTGCCTTAGCCTTTTCAGCCAAACCAGCCCCTCACCTTCTTGCCAGGATGAAGCAAGTGCTGCTGTTGTCCCGGGAGGTAACAAGGAAGACTGGGCCACCTGGCACCCTTGATACTAGCATAGGTGCAACAGTGACATAGCTGTGGTTGTCACCAGAATCCCAGGTGCCTTGTGTACTTCCCAAGGCTTTCTCATAAATTTCAGTTTCCTCAGGGATGGCTTGAAGAAGCTGCCACCCCATGTAAACCTTACAGAAAGACAGGAAGTCCATTGCAGAGTTCTTTCCAGTTTCAGTGGCATGAAAGCAGAAAATATCATCAAGCTTAGGCAGCCCATGATTTGAGCTTACAGTTGAAAATTTAATATACCCTTCATTATAATTTCCTACCTATTTTCATATTTTATCACCTTTCAAATGACATTGTCAAAGCAATTAAGAGTCCCAAGACCTTAATCATTCGAAAATCTTCTCACTTTGGAGAGACTGACAAATGACATCGTTTACTCTGAGAACAAGTTGAGACTCAGCTTCCCAGTCAACAGACCTGCAATCATCCCTTGTTTTTTGACTGTTAGTTTTAGGGATTTCCATAGTTAGCATCCTGAAAGTCTTCACTTGAGAAATAAATGTTCCTCATGAAAAAAGAAAGTGTATGCTGAACTGGAAACTGCTGGATGGCTATGAGGATTCTGAAGCAAGCTGTTTTGATCTATCTGCTGCAAAATCTCCCCTCCCCATTAGCTCCTCGTCCCGGTCTTGCAGATCTGTAATCCAAATGCCTCATCGCTCTGAATATTGTAATTTTACAGTGTACATGTGTCCTGGCAGAAAGGCAAGAGCACAGCCCGGCTGTAGCTGCAAGCGCATTGGTGGCATTGACGTTAGTGGGGTGGGGGTTGACTTGCTCACAGCATCTGGTGCTAGGGAAGTCAGGGAAGGGTGCTTGAGGTCAGCACACCGAAGAATGGAGTGAACAGGTCACCAGAAGAAGAGAAAGGTTGAGATGCTACTGCAGGGACAGGGAAAAAAGGAACTGAGAGAGGAGGGTCAGAGGCCATGGGCTGAGAGCTCAGTGAGTGGGTGGGCCTGGGAAATTCTTGGTAGTGGAGGTAGGGGGCTATAACTTTGTCTGGCTTTTTATTTGCTTTCCTTGTCATGCATAAGGGAGAACCAATCATACTTCCCACTGTGAGCACTGACCCCAGTCAACTGTATGCTGGACTGGCTCAGCAAAATCCTTCCTCAACTGGTGATCAAACTTTTAGGCGGGGGGAAGAATTTTGCAAAATTGATAATATGTATCAGTCTCATGTTTTACTACTGAAAATGAAAATCATAATGTCTTATGTCAGAAGTGCAAATGCTTACAACTTAACTTTCCTGCTTTATTGAAAATCATCCATGAGAACACTGATATTCTGTTTTAATGCCCGCAGTTAATATCTGGCCATGTTGTAAAAATAGCACATTGGGAGGCAACCTTCTAGTATTTGCTTCTAAAATAGGAGAGCAGGCCACAGTAAGATCTCAGACTCAAATTTCTACAGGTCCAGAGTTGTTCACGACTCCTTGGTGTGCCTTAAAGACTCCTAGATATGCTCTAAACTAGTTCCTGATTGGATTCTAGAATAGTCATCTCTAGAGTTATAATAAACAGGCTTCATATAAAAGATGCCCTTTGAGAAAAGACATAAAGAAATGAAGAATGAGCCACAGCATGCCTGTGAAAGAGTATCCCAGCAGGAAAGAATAGTCATGCAAAGGTGCTGAGGTAGAAGCTTGCCTGGTGTGTTTGAAGACAGGGACAGCAGTTGTGGCACAGTCCCCAGGGAGAGAGCAGTGCTGCAGTGAGGGGAAGAGCTTTGGCCAGGACGTTTCTTTTGCTCTCAGGGGCATCATCCAAGTCATTGGGTGGACGTGAAGCAAAACACTCTGGAGATCAAGAGTGGCACACATCTAAAGGAAAGAAGTCCGAGGGTAAAACAAAATGATTTTAAAAAAATTTTTAACAATCTCTCCAAAAACAAATTGTTAAGAAAATGAAACTACAAAGTAGGACTAAGAGAAAATATCTTCAAGTCATGTGTCTGGTAGTTTATACCAAAACGTAAAGAAACTCAGAAGTTAAGAAAACAAAGCAATACAACAATACCTCAGTTCATGAACCCTTCTTTTTGCAAACAATAGCATTTGGCAAAATTCTGCTTCTTCTTGTAAACTCTACCTTGGCTGACAAAACCAGACGATGGCCATCTTTCCCACAAAAGCACAAATGCAGGCATCTTCCCCCAAATCATGAAACAAATTAAGTTCAGAAACCAAGGTACTCCTGTATTTAAAAGCAATGTCTCAATATTTAATCTGAGTATCTACCTCATCAAAAAAGACATACGGATGACAGGTAAACATATATGCCCAACATCACTTGTTACTAGAGAAAGGGAAATCAAAGCCACTATGCAAGGCCACTGCACATCTGTTAGAATGTCTAAAATTGCAAACATTGACAACCCTGAATGTTGGTGAGGATACGGAGAAATAGGGTGTCTCGTTGATTGCTGATGGAAACGCAAAACGGTATAGACACTTTGGAAATCTATTCATTGTACAGATAAATATGTGACTTTAGCAGTCACACTCCTACATATTAATCCAAGTGACTCAAAAACTTTTATCCTCGGAGAAAGGCATGAATGTTTATTAAAGTTTCATTCATGATCCCTAAAAGCTGGAAGGGCCAAGATGTCTTTTGGTAGGTGGATGGATGAACAAATGTGGTCCATATGATGGCGTGAAATGAAATGGCTATTGATACACACATTGCTCAGTGAAAGAAACTAGTCTGAAAAGGCCTCGTGCTGCTTACATGATATTCTGGAAAAGGCAAAAGTCTAAGTGGAAGCAGAAAACAAATGGGAGGTTTCTCGGTTTGAAGGAGTAGGGAGGGTTGAATGGATGAAGCATAGGAGATTTTATTATGATAGTAAAACTACTATGTATGATAGTCTAGTGATGCGTTTGACACTGTGCATCTGTCAACACCCACCAAACTGCATGTTTAAAGAGCAAACCTTAATGTACACAAATGAAAAGAAATATTTTGGAGGTGGGAAAATCCCAGGATAGAGTGCAGACCATGACAAAGAAGCCTAACTGTGTTATAAATATATAAAACTACCTTACTGAAAGGCATTGGAGGAAAGCTACTGATATCTTTGGAAATGAATGGAGTCATTAAGACTAAAGTCAAACAAAACAAAACTTCACATAAGCACTGAACACCAGTTAATAAAGTTGTTTCTCATGAAATTATGGATTAGCAATTCTAGTACTTCTATATATGTATACTGGAGTGGAACAGCTTGTAAATTTATGGCAGATGGTAGCAACTAGAATTCTTTGGGTGGAAGTTTATACATAAGCAAGGGAAGGAAGCTACAGTGATCCACGTGATAATGAATTGGACTTAGAGACATCAATATGAATTCATTTCTGGCTTAACACAGGAAAAATAGTCACACACAGAACTACCTATAAATATATGTTTATACCTAGATAGTGCACACCTAAACCTTGTTCTGTGGACCGACAGAGCCTAGGTACAATGATACCCACATATTAGTGAGCATTTCATGTGCTTGCATCTTAGTTTCCAGTACCATTTTCAAATGAAAGGAACCCAAGGCTGCTTGGAGAAAAGGATCCTTCTACAACAAGGTAGGGGATATTGAAGATATGTAAGATGAGGCCTGGGCATGCTAGAGTGACAAATAATAAGAGCATATTTTAAAGCAGACAAGGGAAAAAGAATGAGGGAATAGATATGGGGGATGGATATAATAAAAATATTGCATGTATATATGAAAATAAATATGTCGATGGATATATTTCAAACAGGGCTCAAAAGCAAATAGAAGGGTTGCCAATGGCTAAAGATGGAACAATTTTGGAAATAAGCAAAAGGAGTGTTGAATTAAAATCCAAAATGTAAGGTAAGTATCCATGAGTCCATGCTGATAAAAATAAATGGTCGAATAAATAAATAAATTGTAGAAAAAAGATAAATTGCCCATGCAGAAGAATGATCTAGCCTGTTATCAAGGAAGAAGAGCATAACTCTCCCCTCCTTAAATGTGGACTGGGAATGATGATTTCCTTCTAAAAAGGACAGCGAGGAAAGGAGAAATAAAAATATCTGACAGTGGGAAACCTGGCAGACACTACCTCCACTAGGTGACCAAGGTCAACACCCGCAGTGATCAAGCCTGTTAATAATGCTCCCTTGATGTGACGGTGAGGGCAGTTTAGCTCTGTGGTGTTCCCCCTCAAAACGCATTTATCCCCCATCTACCCAGGAGAACAACATCTGACAAATCCCAATTGAAAGACGTCCTATAAAACACCTGACTGGTACTCCTCCAAACTGTTAAGATCACAGAAAAGAGAGGAGTCTGAGAAATGGGCATAGCCAAGAAGAGCCTGAGGAGACATAATCACAGAATGCAATGTGGCATCTTGGATGGGTATCCTGGGACAGAAAGAGAACATTAGGGGATAAGTGAAGAAATCTGACTTCAATTAATAATATGTAATGTATCTCTACTGATTCAATGGTTGTAACAAATATCTCACACTAAGTTTCCTGGGAAACAGGGTCCTTGGACTGAAAATACACAGGGAGCCTCCAGGCCATCTTGCAGCTTTTCTGTAAATCTCAACTTAGGCTGAAAGACAGAAGTTTTTTGAAAACAAAGGACAACAAATCTAGGAATCTGGAGTCAGCTTCAGACTGGTTTCCCTGGGTTCAGATTCTGACTCTGTCCCTTTCTTGTTCTGTGTACTTTTCCAGATTCACAAAATGGGATTTTAAAAAAGACCTGATAGAGTTGTTGTGGGAAGGGTCGTGGAGCAGATAGGGTAGCATATATAAAGCACCGTGCTAGTGTCTTACTTTTCTCATCGCCAGGACAAATACCAGACAACCACAACTTGAAAGAGGAAAGGATTATTTGGTTCACGATTTGTATAGGTTTCAGTCCACAGTCCCTTGGCTCCAATGCAAGGTGGCTTGACAGCAGAAAAACTAGGCATGTCATGGCATTCAGGAAATAGAGAATAAAGAGGGAATCCAGGGAGGGAAACAAACCCTTCCAGGCATACCCTCAGTGACTCGCTACTTCTGAGACCTTGACTTCTAACAGCACGTCAGCTATACCACCCACATAATCCAATAGCCTTCCAAAATCCTCCGCTATGAGCACATGAGACTTGGGTGAGGGAGCAATCATGAATCTAAATGCTAGCAGTTGCGAGGCACTCAATGGGTGGCAAGTACAGTTAAAAGGCACATATGCTTCTGCTCCCTGACAAGGAGGTGGGAGTTTATGAGGTTTCTAGCTAGGACAGGAAAGATCAGTAAACCTCAGAAAGGAGTTGAAGCAGGGAAGGGAGCAATCCCTGAGCCACCTCCCACAAGCCAAGGCTCAGAAACATCACTGCGAAGCGCACAGGAGCGCAGGTCAGAGAAGTAACCAACCCAATACTGGGCCGCGACCCAATCCTCCATTTTAGTTCCTTGCCATCATTTTGGCCAGGGGAAGGGCACCTCACGGATGAGGAGAGCAATGCAAGGCCAGCCTCTTCCGAGTGTACTGCCTCTTTTTTAAGAGATATTTTTCTCATGAGTTCTCCTGTCTTATTATTCTTTGATCATTTCGTCTGATTCAGTCTCATACCAACCTTTTCAGCAGGATGAAAGCAGAGCCATGGCTTGGAGATCTGAACCTAGGTTGCTTAGCAATATTATTTGAAAGCAGCTCCCACTGGCAATATTTCATCTACTTCTGTGTTGAGTAATAGTAGCCAGCTTCCCAAAATGCGTGGAGACCAGACTCCAAATTTGCATGTGCAGAGGTACTTTTGGAAAATGAGCTCTACTAGTCCCTGCTTCATTAATTTTGTGGTGCTTACTTCATTAACTAATTTAGTTTTCACTTCATTAATTTTCCTAGAATCTTTTAACCCTTTCAGTGCCGGTAGCAATTCTACGTCTACAGCTGCATGAAGAGGATGCACACTTGCTTTCTGCTTCAGTTCCATGCCCATTCCATAATTAATTTTCCAGATTACTAATTATCCATGGGAAACATGTGATCCCAGTGTGTTTTCTCAGCACTCCTGAGGCAGTCTTCTAGTGTTTTCCCTCTGTGTCTTCAGCTTTCATGCTTGTAACTGTATCTTTAGGCACAGCCTAAAGACAACCTAAAATATTTTGGCTTTAACATCAAGGTTAATTGACTCTGAATTAGATATTTGTAGGACCTTTGAATACAGATTCTTAATTCCTCCCAGAAAGACCTGCGTCCTATTGCTCTTTTGAATTCACACTCAGCCTAGCACAATAGTATATGCACACCTACTGGCACTTAGCACTAAACACTATCAGGGGACCTCCCTGACAGTCTCCAAACCTAACCAGCAGTGGGAGATGCAAATCACAGACAAGCTTAGCATCTGTACCGTCATCTTAGATGTAAGCCGCTGGCATGGTCAAGAGAAAATACAAACTTTGGAGAAGTCACGCATATAAGTTTAGGATTGTACACGTACATGGTCTCTCCCTGCAGGTCAATGGCCACCCTGTGGAAAATGTGCTGGTATGCTTATGCTCAGAAGATTTAAGTTGCCTAGGAGCAAAAAAAAAGCCCCCATTTGCTCACTACGACACAACAGATGATGTTCTTTGATAGCAGAGCTGAGCTGTGGAGAGGTCTCAAGACCAGTTTGGTGGGCCTTTCTTGTTTAGACTAGCTCATATTCTTTGTCAGCATTGCCTAGAGTTTTTTGAAAGAACCTTTCTGGTTGCAGCCCATAGTTGAAATGAATGGCTTAACTTAGTACAAGTTTTCCATGAAATACCATACATTTTAAGAAATTACTGAGAAAGCCCCAAGTACCAGACTGGGAAGGTGATTTGTCTGACACAGCAGGGACCACTCATTTGTGAAATAACCCACAATGATGTCTACTCTTTGGTAAAGATAGTGTCTTATTTTTTAAACAACTAGTTCAGATGGAAGTGTTCAGTAAGCCCTTCAAGAAGAAAAGGAGCTATCACAGGATGAAACTTGGTGTTTACTTTCTATGTGAATATTTAAAAAATGTAAGACACCTTGCTTTGGAAAAAAAATGAAATCAAGAAAGAACAACTGGCAACATCATAAATTTCTATCCTGTACTAGTGAGAGCCTGTGCAGTGGACAGCCTCTTAGTCAGTGGTAGCTGCTTCATTTCCTAGGTAAGTTTGATAATCACAAGTCAGGCATGCATAATAAGGGCAGGCTTATGCAATTTTTCTTTGCTTTAAGACATTTTATAAGGCAGGAGGACCTAATTAAACAATGATTGGCTTTTACACTAGGAATATATTCACAAACACAGTAAATTAATTAAACCCAACAAATTAATTTGAAAAACTATCACCTCCAAATTGTTAGTACAAAATAGAAGTGTTTCCTTTTATTTTTTTAAACAAATGCATCAGGATATTCTTTCCTTAAATCAGCATTATCTTTCATACCAGCCACCTTAAGTAAACGTATATTAATCTCAGTGATATCCCAACTGCTCAAACCACTTCTGGTGTTCTTTCCATTTGTACTGCGTAAAGTTATGTTAAGTGGTTGCTTTGTGCCAGCCACTATGCTAGCTCCTGCTTACAGAAAGGAAAGCGAACCCTGGCGTCTGACTTTCCAGAATTTTCAGCATACTCTCCTAGCATTGCCTTCAGACTGTTGTGGTCCTTATAAGAAAACGATTTTTTTATTGTGTTTTCTTGCCAAATCCTTTCTTTCAGCCTGATTGTCTACCTGATTCACTGCATATAGAGCAGGCCACCACTTTTGTAGTCTTGCTTCCATCCATCTACTAGCACCCTTCGTTTGGGTAATTGCTACTTAATATCTTAGTCCTCTACTTTTAAAATTCCTTTAGTAAGATTTATTTCTTCCTTGTCCTAATGAGAGAGTCAGCGCTATCCTTCTGGTCTCATCTCTGGTCTTTTTGTGTTTAGGAATCTAGGTCATCTCTTGAATGGGCATTATCTGAGACCTTGAAGATCTCAGAATACTCTTTCTGTTGTTTTCACATATCAAAGACAACTTTCTGAATGTATTTGTCTTAGTCTGTTTTGTGCTGCTATACCAGAATACTCAACACTGGATAATTTATAAAGAAAAGAGATTCATTTTGGTTCAGCATTCTGGTGGTCCCAGAGCATGCTTCCTGCCTCTGCCTGGATTCTTGTGTGGGATCTCTCATGTTGCTTTATGCATGTTGAAAAAGTGGGAGGGGAAGTGAATGTGTACAGAAGTGGGAAAAGGGGACTGAGCTCCCAAGAGACCCACCATGATCCCACATGAAAATCAATCTGCCCTTATGCACCCAAAAACATCTTAAAATCTCCACCACCTATCATCACTATTGTGTTGGGGACCAAGCCTCAATGTGAGTTTCGATGGGAACAAACATTTCAATCATAGCAGTGGTTTTCATTGAAAAGGAAAAATCATGGATAACTTAATTTGAGAATTTTGTTTGTTTGTTGCTTGGGTGCAGATAAGAATCATTTTAATAATGATTTACCAAGCAGCATCTGGATTTACATGGATCTGTGTCTGATAATTTTGTCTGTAACATGAAACATGCTAAGCATCTCCAGTATCCGATCTGTGATAATTTTTTTCTGAACTGAAAACTTCTTGTTATAACATTTACTGGTATTTCTAATCCATTTGTTCCATTTACTCCTCAGGAATACCGGGCCCTGGTAGGTGGACTGTGTATCAGGCCTTGTAAAGTAGCTATTATTCTCTCTAAACTCTGCTGAGTATTTTAGAGATGTTTTATTTCTCTGTTTCAGTGATGCAACTTTATGTGGGGTCAAATCTGTACTCCTGACTCATTCTTTCATCTTGACTTGGGAGATTATATAAATTCATAAATGACTGTGGAATGTCCTTGCTCCATTATTTTCAATTTGATCGCAAACAAGGCTCATTTTTTTCTTGTAGTCTTACAGCTGCAATAAAGGTGGTTTGGGAGAAATTTTCTAGTAACCTACTCATTGTTCTGTCTTCCTAGAAGACAGATTTAGTCATTTAAATACAATTCCAAGATTTTATTAGCATATTTTTAAAAATATTAGCATGCATTTGTTGTACTAGCTATTATGTGGATAAGCTCTCCATAGTCTATGGCTGTTGTTAGACCTTTTCTGCAACTTACAGCACTTTGTGTTGATTTTTTAGTAATGTAATTTATTTATTTTTTAATTTTTATTTTGCATCAGTACGTGTTTGCAATACATAATTACATTCCTCATGGAGGGTTGGTATATATATGTAACACATCTTAATTTTTTCATCTCCTGAGTCTTATCTTTGAAGTCTCATAATTACACATATGAGTGTGTTTTTATATACAAATATCTATATATGTATGTGTGGATATACTCATTTTTTTTCCTCTATGTACTTAGTGTTTTCTTTACTCTGTCCTATCTCTTAATGAATTTAGACTTTATGTAGTTTGTTAACAGTGCATTTAAATATTATATTAAATTTTGATCATTTATTTTATTTTTTACAAAATGAAAATAACTTGCTTTTCTGATCACAAAACTAATACATATTCAGTATAAACTCAGATAATATAGAAACCATTCAGTCATTTGAAAAATTTATAGAAATGAGAAGTGATGCAATATAGGTGTTGATGATTTGACTTCGGGCAGAAATTGATGTAATTAACTTCCTTCCTAGGAAAGAAGTTGTTAGACACATAAGGATTATTTTATTCATTTTATGGAATCCCAAAGATAATATTCAAGCTCCTAGAATAAGGAAGAAAACCTTCAGCCAGTTAACTCTTAAAAACTGCTAAGTACTGAGAAAATATGTTCAGACTTTTAGAAGAAGACAGGCCATCTTTAGCCTGTGAACTCTTAGGAACTGTTAAATACTCAGAAAATAGTTTCCAAGAAGTATTTAGTTCAAATATCCTTTTAAAAATCAGATGCTGTGCATGTTTTTACCTAGCTGAGATGCCTGTGTCTTTATGGTAGAAGGAACATTTAATGGGGTTGGACAGACTAGAGTTCCAGACTCCAAAATACAGATGATGAATTGCAAATTCCTCCACTTGATCCCTATGGGCTATGGTTTCCTCCTTAAAAGCTGTATTTGAATGATATATAGTGGCTGGTAATAGCAACTGGCTCCAACCTTGGAGCTCCCTTTGGGACTTTGTAAAGCTTATGGTTTTTGTTCATATTTCTTTCTTTTAAAAGGCTAGCTTCCATGTTATGGAAAGAGCTCTTATTTGGAGCAGCAATTATTTGGACAGTTAATAAGTCATTTCAGATATAAACCTATATTTATATATGTAGGTACGGATGTGATAGTAAATATGAAATGCATGTATGTTTTCAAGAAAAATGGAAACAACTATTTTAAAAAATTGAACACAAAATTATATTTACTCTGTGTAACATGTTTTGAAGTATATATATGTGGTAGAATGACTAAATGACATATGCTTACCTCATCTAGTTACCATTTTTGGTAAGAACACTTTACATGCATTCTCTTAGCATTCAAGAATACACTATATTTTTAGCTACAGCCACCATATTATACAATGTATTTCTTGAATTTATATGGCCTATCTAACTGAATTTTTGTATCTTTTGCCCACTGTCTCCCCAATCCCACCCCAAATCGCCCAAAATCCTGGTAAACACCATCCTACTCTTTGTTTTTATATCAATGTTTGTGGTATTTTTCTTCTGTGCTTGGCTTTTTTCGTGTAACAGAATATCCTCTAGGTTTATCCAAGTAACCACAGGTAACAAGATTTTATGCTTTTTTATGACTGCAGAGTATTCCCTTGTGTATATATACCATATTTTCTTTACCCATCTATGCATTTGTGGACACTTAGATTTGCTCCATTTCCTGGACGTTGTGAATAATGATGCAGTGCACATGGGAATGGAAGTATCCCTCTGACACTGATTTCATTTTTTTGGCTATATACCCAAGAGTGGGTTTGCTGGATCCTATGGTAGTTCTATTTTTTATTTTGAGGGGAACAGTTGTTCTATGAATTTAAATTTTTAGTAACAGTGTTGGATGGCTCCCTTTTCTCTACATTCTCCCCAACAATGTTACGTTTTGTGTTTTTTATAAGAACTTTTCAACATTCTTATGGCAGTTTTGATTTGAATTTTCCTGCTAATTATTGATTTTTGAGCAAATTATCATGTATCTCTTAGGCATGTTTGAGAAATGTCTACTCAGGTCTTTTGTGTATTTTAAAATCAGGTTATTCTTCTTGCTATTGAGTTGTTTGTGTTCCTTATCAACAATGGCTATTAATCCTTTATCAGAGGTAAAGTTTGAAAATATTTCCTCCCACTGTATAGGTTGTCTCTTTGCTGTTGATTATTTCATGTGCCACACAGCTTTATGGTTTGACATAGTCCAATTTGTATAGTTTTGCTTTTGTTGTCTGTGTTTCTGGGGATATTTCCAAAGTGTTATTACCCAAAGCCGTGTTGTGGAACTTTTCCCCTGTTCCCTCTAGCAGTTTCATAGTTTATGTCTTACTTTAAGTCTTTAGCTCATTTTGAGTTGAGTTGAGTTTTATATTGTATGAGAAAGGGATCTAATTTCATTTTCCTCTACAAGGATGTTCAGTTTTCTCAATAACATTTATCAAAGAGACTGTCCTTTCCTATTGTATCGTCTTGACACTTAAAAAAATTTAGTTGGTTACCAATGAGAGAATTGATTTAGGAGCTTTCTATTCTGTTTCATTGGTTTCTGTCTGTCTTATGTGTTGGTACCATGTTTTTTGTTTCATTATCATAACATATATTTGTAATTCAGGTTATATGATGTGTCTGTCACCTTTGCTGTTTTTGTTTAAGGTTGCTTTGCGATTCAGAGTTTTTTGTAGTTTCATATGCATTTTAAAATTGATTTTTCTGTTTCTGTGAAGAATATCATTCAAATTTCAATATGCATTACATCAAATTTGTAGCATGTTTTGAGTAGTATGGACATTAACTGATATTAATTTTCCTGTCTCTAAACACAAAGTACGTTTTCATTTGTGTCTTTAATTTTCATCAATATTTTAAGTTTTCCATTGTGTAGAGCTTTAATTTCCTTATTTAAATGTGTTTTATGTATATGATTATTTTTGACTATTATAAATGAGATTTTAAATTGATTTTATTTTCAGTTTGTTCAGTATTGTTATGCAGCAACACCGATTTTTCAATGTTGATTTAATATCCTGTTACATTACTGAAAATGTTTTACCAGCTCTGGGTTTTGGTGGACTCTTTAGAGATTTCTATATATAATACCATTTAGTGTTTAGTGTCTTTCTTTCAATTTTAGATACTGTTCATTTCTTTCTCTTTTCTAATTGCTCTGATTGATACCTCTAATACTATATTGAATAGAAGTGGTGAGGGTAGATATTCTTACCTTGATCTTATACAGGAAGGGTTTAGAGTTCCTCCAATCAGTGTAATGTTTGCTGTTGGTTTGATTATGGTGAATGATCTTTTCATTGTGCTGTTGGCTTCAGTTTACTAGCATTTTGTTGAAGATATTGTATCTATGTTTATCAGGCATATTTGCCCATAGTTGTTTTGTTTGACTTTGTAGTGTTTTTGACTTTGTTATCCAGATGAGGCTGGCATCACACAATGTGTTTGGAAGCATTTCCTTTTCTTCAATATTTTGGAAGAGTCTGAAAGAATTTATATTAGTTCTATAAAAGTTTGATAGAATTTATTAGTAGATAAATTATATCCTAAGCTTTTCTTTGTTTAGAGGCATTTTATTACATATTCAAACTACTTATTCATTATTAGCTTTTTAATATATCTCTTCATATGTCAGTCTTAGTAAGATATATGATTAAGAAATTTATTCATTTCATCAGTTTTATCCAAATTTGTTGGCATATCATTGTTCGTAAGTCTTATGATTCTTTATATTTCTATCATATAAGGTCTAATGCATTTTCCTCACAATTTTATTTATTTTAGTTGTCTTTCATTCTCAAATGGTATAATGAAAGGTTTGTCAGTTTTGTTTATCTTACCAATAAACCAATTCTTAGTTTCACTGATCTTTCTTATTGTTTTTCTAGTCTCTATTTTACTTATTTCAGCTCTATTTATTGTATCCCTCCTTCTAAGTTTGGGCTTAGTGTGTTCTTGATTTTCTAGTTATTTGTGGTTGTTTATTAAGATCGTTCTTCCTTTTTCAATTAGGTACTTACTGTTATAAATTTTTTCTCACAATGACACTTCCTATAACTCATAGTTTTTGGTATATTGTGTTTCCATTTTCATTTGTTTCAAGAAATTTTGAAGCTCTCCTTTTAATATATCCATTGACGTGATGGTTGTTCTGGAGAATATTTTATATTTTCCACATATTTATAATTTGCATAGGTTCTTTCTGTTACTGACTTCTAGTTTTATACGATTTTGGTTAAAAATAGATGCTTGTTGTGACTTCAGTCTTCTTAAATTTGTTAAGACTTGCTTTGTGGCCAACCATATGGTCTATCCTAGAGAATGTTCCATGTGCAATTGAGAAGAATGTATATTTTGTTGTTGTGAGATGGAATGTGCTGTAGATATCTGATAGGTTCATTTATTCTAGAGAGCTGTTTAAATCTGACTTTTCTTTATTAATTTTCTGTCAAAATAATTTGTTCATTGCTAAAAATAGGGTGTTAAAATTTATTACAATATTGTAGTACTACTGGTATTTTATTGGAGTCTGTATCTTTCTTCAGATCTATTAATATTTATTTAACATATTCAAGTGCTCTGAATTTGGGAGCATTTATATTGTAATTGCTACATTCTCTTGCTGAATTGACCCCTTGATCATTACATAATGAATTTGACATTTTTTTAGTGTTTGACTTAGATCTATTTTATCTGATATAATTGCTACTTTTCTCTTTTGGTTTCTACTTGCATAGAATTTATTTTTCCATCCTTAACTTTCAGTCTGCATTTTTCCTTAAAGATGAAATCAGTCTCTTGTAGGAAGAATATACTGTAGTGGGGTCTTGCTTTTTTCCTTTGTCTTTTTATTGGAGATTTTAATCCATTTATAGTCAAAGGTGATTATTGATTGCACATACTCTCTACATATTTTCTCCACTCCCCATCCATTTTAAATTTTTGATGCTAAAATTATCTTTTTATTAAATATTCTAAAACAAATTGTTGCAGCTATTACATTTTCAGTATTGTTGCCTTTGAACCTTCATATTGAAGATATAAATATGGTTTATGAACCACTACTGCAGTATTACAATATTATGACATTGACTATTCACTTACTTTTTCCAGTTCTCTTTATATTTTCAGATGTTTTTGTGTTACTCATCAACATTTTTTCTTTCAACTTGAAGAACTCCTCCGTAGTATTTCTGGTAAGGTAGACTGAGTAATGAAGAACTCCCTAAACTTCTTATTGTCCACAAAAATTTCTTTCTCCTTCATTTCTGAAGCACAGAATTTTGGGTGCATCATGCATTGTTGACTTTTTCTTCATCAGCACTTGGACTATATCATCCCACTGTCTCCTGATCTTAAGGCTTCTGCTGAGATTTCTGCTCCTGGACTATTGGATCACATTATATGTTATTTTTTTTTGTCGTGCAATATTTAGGATCCTCTCTTTGTCTTTGCTTTTTCACATTTGAGTATACAATGTTTTGTGGTAGATTTATTTGTATGGAATATGATTGAAGAATTTGACCTTCATGTACCTGGATATTTACATATTTTTACATACTTGAGGAGTCTATTGTTGCCATTTCTTTACATAAGCTTTCTATCCTTTACCTTTCTCTGATCTTTGTTTCATTCTTTTTTATCTTTTTCTTTCTTTTTTTTTTGGTGGTACCTGAGATCAAACTCATGACCTTGTGCTTGTCAGGCAAGTACTTATGCCACTGAGCTAAATCTCCAGTCCCTTTGTTTCATTCTTAAGACTCAAAAATGTGTTCTTCCAATGCTTTCCTATAAATCACATAAGCTTTCTTTATTCCTTTCATTCTTTTCTCCTATTATATATTTTAATTATAACCTACTTTTAAGTTCACAGATGCTTCTGCTTGATCAATTCTGCTATTGATATTGTCTATTATGTTTTCATTTCTTTCATTGTATTTTTCAGATCCAGGATTTCTATTAGACTCTTTTTGCTATTTCAAACTCTCTATAAAATTAGTCGTTTTGGTCACTTTTTTATTTTGCTAAGTTGTTTCTCTGTATTTTCTTGAGGCTTACTCAGCTTCCTTCCTTGGTTAATTTGAATTGTCAGGAAGTTAATGCATTTCTGTTTCTTTAGGTAAGGCTCTGCCTGCTTCTTCAATCCCTTTGATAATGTCATGTTCCCTGATTGTTCTTGGTGCTTGTGGCTGTGCATCAATGTCTGCACATTTGATGAAGTAGGTATTTACGCCAATCTTCCAACACTGCCTCTTTCTAAGACTTGCAGAACCTGTGGCACAGGGCATGCCAGAAATAAAAGGGAGATATGGCTGATGGGGTGTTTCCAGAAGCCTGGGATCTACTACAGCAGGCCTAGTGCTGGGATGAGCTAGACATGTGGACCAGATGCAGGCCATGCAGGAGTGTGAAATGCTTTAAGTCAGTGTCCACTGGGATCTTCATGCTGTTGAGGAAGCTCCAGGACCCTGGCTGCTGGTATTGGCCAGGTCAAAATGGATGCTAAAGTCTGAGTTTTCCATGAAATGGCTGAGCCTGACAATGTGTGGTCCTGCCTGGTGCTAGGACATA
>PVJX010038944.1:0-16041 GCA_004027295.1 Dolichotis patagonum
ATTATGCTAGCACTAAGGAGAAGTTAGAGAGATAAACATTCCACATCATGTGGTGACCAAGGTCCCATTTCAGATAATAGGTGCCATCCAGGTGGACACGTCTTCTGCTTTGGGTCCCATCCCATGGAACGCAGTGGGAGGATACAAAAATTACAGGACTCTCCGGAGCAATTTGGTGCTTCTTTGGATAAGCATGTTGCAACACAGAACACATTGACAAAAGGCATAAGGTCCATGCATTTCTTCCCATAATATAAAAATTAAAAATTGAGACAGAGGATCAGGGGTAGAGTGGAGAGGATTATAAAATATACAAACTGTGTCATGTACCCACTCCTCAAGGTGATTGTAAAATGCATGCACTGCAAACATGCGCTAGTACGAATTCCTAAATAACAGAAAGCAATGAAAAAACAAATGGATGAAAAGAAATTATCCATAGCATTGATGCAGACTGTGTGCTTCCAGAATTTTCCTTTATTTAATTTCTTCGGCTTTCCTTAGTGCTGATCTCATTAGGAAAATTACACATTGTGAAATCCAGCCCATGGTTGCCAAACAGGATGCAAGGAGAAAACACAAACCGGATCTTCAGCGGAAAAGCATTTCCTTCATTCCATATCAAGGTGACTGCCAAGCTGAAAGACAACAAAATGGACATCGACATAAACTCTCTCCCACAGCTCCCTTCTCCCGAGCTCCCGCAGAAGTGGGAAGAAAAGATCCAACACTATGCAGGTCCTGCTGCTGACTCTTGCGCTCAGTCTGCTTTGCGCTGACCTGGCCTCTCCATTGGCACTGAAATCCTTAGAGGCTACAAGGGTAAGGAGATCTCAGCAGAGGTCTTGGGTGTCCATGTGAGCGTGTGTGAGTGTCTGTCAACCGAGCTGCAGCTTGCAATTTCCCGGGTGCTGCCTGATATTTCAAACCCACTCACATCCAAGTTTCCCATGAGAATGTGGGTCATCACGGATTATAATATCCCTGCAAATTGCGTGGGCTAGAACACAGTTGTGCT
This sequence comes from Dolichotis patagonum, assembly GCA_004027295.1. Taxonomy (NCBI): domain Eukaryota; kingdom Metazoa; phylum Chordata; class Mammalia; order Rodentia; family Caviidae; genus Dolichotis; species Dolichotis patagonum. The sequence continues at coordinate 1,019 of PVJX010038944.1, forward strand.
CTGCAAATTCTAATAGTTTTGTTTGCTTTCCGACAAAATAGAAACATAACGATTGTAGCAGATTCCTTGAAATGAACCAGAGGAGATAGACTTCGTCCTTATCAAGGGAAATTGTCTTTACAGCTGAAAAGACTCTTCAAAATAATGTAGCGCCTGCAGTCTACCTGGAGAAGGAAAATAAGGAAGATTCACTAGACCATGAAGGAGGAAAAGAGAAACGAGTTTCCAAACGCTTTGCTCGGTAAGGTCGCTGCCGTAGAAGTCCCTTCCCATTTTATTACGGTATGGTGCGTACACGGACCGACTTCACAGGAGGATTAGAGGCATGGTGTACTGCACACAGTTACAAATAAAGTGTGAAAACTGATCCAGACTTTCAAAGCAAGACTGTCCTGTGTGGCAGACATAATTTCAGTCTCCATGCTTTGAATAAACCTGTTACACATTACAAATATTTATAGAGGCACTTATTTGAGAAGTTCGGTTTGATTCACCTCAGTGTCAAAGGCAAGAATGAGGACAGATAAGAATAGGGTTGGTTTGCTCAAGGCAGTGTATAAAAGAGAGTGGGTGAAAGAATTTTCGAGATGAGGAGAATGTCGAGGAAGCTGCACTTCCACACCTGGAACCAGCTGGACACTGTGTTTCCATCGTGAGCATTCTACCATGTGACTTTTCCCAGCACGATGCTACCATTATATGAACAGACACTCACTATATTGATATGTGCACTACCACATACTCAACATTCTCAGTTTCCATTTCAGTAGCACATTGAGTGCTGTGTTGATGAATTTACTAAGCAGGATGGATTGGGAGGCATCGAATCCCAGAGACAGAATCCCACTGACTGCTGTCACAGTTTCAAAGCAAAGCTCAAGTTAGGAACAGTTATGTCTGGAAGCATGTGTGGTCTTCCTATGCATTCCCATTCATAGCTTTAGTCTTTTTTTAACATGCTCTATTGATAGGTAAAAACTTCATCTATCATATAACTTTGCTTCATGGAAAAATTGCATTTCAATCTTTTTCTTTCTTGTTTTTTTTTTTTTAAATCTCCTCTCCTCTTCCGGTGTGCTCTAACCCAAAGCCTCTTTGGCTGATGTCAGGTAAAAAACTCACAGCATGCCTACAACTGTGGACACCGTAAGTAGTATACACACCGTGCATAGAAATAAAGAAGACTTAGATTCATCAGTTAGCAATCTTTAAGTCAGATAATAGATGTCCAAGTTTTGGTTAGTGTGAAAATTCAAGTTTAATGTGACATAGCTACTCGTATTTTGTGTGGTAGTGAGAACTGGAATTATGAGCTCCCCATGCTAAGCAGGTCTCGTTGCCTGAGAAACACGTCAGCTCCAACACACTGTAATTCTCATAACTACTGGGAAAATCCACGAGCGCGTTTCTGTGCAAAGATAATCATATTTTGCTAACAAGGTTGAGCACAGTAATGCATAATCCTACTGTCCATGTGCAGACTTGACAAAAAGGATGCTGCTAGGATATGCACGGTGTTGTTCAGTTGATATGAGGCAATTTTGGAGGATTTTGTAATCTTTCTAGATTACAGTTCCAGAACATCTTCCCATTACACAGTGTCCTGTCTGGTGGCAACACTGATTGGTCTTCAAGGGAGCGGTGATGTAGTAGGTTATAAGGAAACATGCCAATGGGACAGTGGAAGATACTAACTGTATCATTTGAATATTAAGTTTTCATATTAGTGGCCAGGAAAAGAGATCCCAAAATTGTAGTGACCTTGACAGAAGCGTGATTGGTCAGAGTGCCTTTGTCACATTGGAGTACCTGACCTCAAAGGTGATTTCAAGTGAGTATTGCATGTGAAACTTCGCCGTGGAAACTCTAAGTCTTTTATGCTTCATCTTGAGGAGGGAAGACGCTGTTGATATTTTTCTGCATTAAGTACCTTGTTGGAGAAAAGAGCTCAAATATGGATGTTCCACTGTCACCATTTCCTGATGAATTCAGAAAAAAGATTGTCCTTAAATTCACACGCATGCACACACACATTTACTGGAAATCCACTGAAAGGCAGAATTCTCTCTGTGGAAAACTCCATGGCTCTCAGTTTATGTCAATTAACAAACCAATATTTAAGTTTCAGGCTCAGTAAACTAGTTTTGTTTTCTAGATATATGATTGCACGCATCTGAAACGTAACCCCTATATGTTATGATAAATATTTTCTGAAATAAAAATGACATCACTAATCCCCATGTAAAGACTGAATCAGATTCCCCACACAAACACAGCATTTCCCGCATGTCACCTCTTTGCATTTGGGACTCATTTCCCAAGTGCACAAAAGACTAGAATTAGACCCAACTTTCAGATTAGTTGGGTGTGAAGCACCTTTCATTTGCAGAGATTCAGGGCTGAATGTTGTTTTTCTCTTTCTGCTGGTCCGCTTCAGAGATGATGTTGTGGATAATGGGATTTGTGTGAAGCCACTGTGATATTGCATAATCCATTGGATCAGGCCACAAGAAATAGGCTCTGGAATATAGAGTATGGGGAATTCTATGTATAGCTCCAGCTATTACCATGCCCTAGCAGAGTGCATATGCATGCAGACAAGTGGAAACACTTAAGAATAATGATAAGGTGCTCCTGTAGCAGTCCCCCTTCTTCCTACCGTACCCCACTTCTTTAGGAATGACGTGGTGTTCAGGCATTAGCCCAGAACCAAGGAGGACCATAGATACATGCGAGTCCCTGATCATATTGTGACCAAAGCAACACTGAACCTATTTGGTGGCCTCCACGTGGACATGTCTTCTGGTTTCTCTTCTAAGGAATGTGACAGGAGAAGAGAAAAATCTGCTGAACTGGCGAATATATAGGTACTTACTTGGGTTAAAGATGACCATAGAAGCAGAAGATCTGTGTCAGTCAATCAGGGAGAGTCACTAAATTTCTTCTTGAAATATAAAAGAAAAGCTATGGAGTATAAAAGCAGGTAGAAGAGGGGGCATTATGAAATCAGCAGACTGTAGCATGAAACAAACCATCTGTGTCTATTATCCCCACCAAGAGGATCAGAGAATGCGTGGAATGCAAATGTGCTCTAGTAATGGTAGATAAATGATTAAAAGGAATGATAAATTATAAAGCACTGAAATGAAATGAGTGATATCATTGATGCAGAATATGTGTCCAGAATATTCTTCTATGTCACCTGTTTCTTCTGAACCAAGGTATTTATAGAGAAACCAGTTATCACTTTTTGGTTCCAGTGTCTCTCATAGAACCCTGTTCTGAGTGAGCACATTGCTTCCCGGGGTAGAAACATTCTCCGTACACCTCCTGAATTGGAACGGTGTTGAGCTGCGTTGTGCATTAATGTTTCATCCTCTCAAAGGGTAAAAAATGGTGTAACTTGAGAGAAATAAATGGCTTTAAACACACAAAGAATAAAAGGGAACTACGGGAGACGGTAGCATTCAATGCGAGCACAGCTAAGAAAATCTTGTTGAGGTTCCTTATAAGCTTCTTTGAAATCTAGGAGGACCATCTGTGAACACTCGTGCGGGTGAAATATAAGCAGCAACTGAAATATTGGTGAAGGGGGTTCCCCTTTTCACTCTGTTTCACAGGAAATTGTCTTACATAATGCTGTTGTTTGGGGGAGCAGAAACACGTTGACTGTAAGTCTTGATATTTAATGGGGAGTACAGTGATCCTTAGATGAAGTAAAGATCTTAATTTTTGCAGTGCAGACCTAAAATGACACAAACAATATTCTTAACTGGTTCTTTCATGACCAGTTATCCTGGTCCAGTTATTCGTAATGGGTCCTTTCGATGACTGGTTCTCTCATAATTTAACTCTTCAAGTGCCACGGGGTAAGTGGTACCTTGAGTCTCCTGCATCACCCTCTTGCTTTGAGATGCAAGAATCATTGTCTAGGAGCTCAGAAAATTCTCCCTTCCACCAAAACTTTCAAAATATTCAAAACGATGGAATTATCCAATAAAATACTTGTTTTCATTTGGGAAAAGGGGTCGCTACATGTGAAAGATATGCAGAAGTTTTCTCAAGGAAATTGACTGATGTTTACCGAGCCCAGCGAGGGCTTTGGTGTTTACCAGGCTTTGCTACCATCTCCAGCCACTCAGCTTTGGCCGAAAGATACTGCAGTAGGTTAAGCAAAGATAAAATTATCACTGTAAATCAGGATACTGTGAATTCTCCTCATATTACTCCCTTTCAATTTAACACACTTACTGTGGTTGATCCTATGCAAAGCAGTTCTGGATGTTTCACTTCATGGTTTTGCTATTTGAGGTACACTCAATAATTTCATGAGTGCTCTCCCTGATTTTTGTCCAATGGAAACACAAATGCAAAAAACATTGCATTGTGCCAGAACCTTCCTTATTCACTGGATCTAGATTCATGCTGATTCTGCATTTTTTGCAAACTCAGTGTGATGTCAAAATGTAAGTTAACAGTGTATGATAAATTATAGATGACCAGGAGTTCTGTGCAAAATCTAGCATGTCAGATTTAACAATGAATTTTCTAATTTCCACAAGCATTCTAGAAGTCCAGTTTCCAGACCGCCTGTAGCCCCCATTTCCTGGGTAGAGTGACGTCTTAATAAATTCAAGCCATTGTCCTCTCAACCTCTTTTGGACTTTGGGAAGAACCAGGAATCACAGAGTCTCAAATCTGGTGATTAAACTGGATGAGGACTCAGCTTCTCTCTTTCATGGCCTGCCTTTCTGCTGGAGGTACTCACCATGGCATTTAGATTGTTTTTGAAAATTTCTAAATTACACACCAAAGACGAGATACAAACATTGTGGAGTATAACGTACTTGGCAAACAGAAATGATATCAGTGTCCCCAGAAATTATGGCCTTCATCAAGAATCCAAGTAATGACAAATGGTGATGAGTTTGTGAAGCAAATGTATTCTGCAATATCAAACAAGGTTGATAGAAACCATTTGTGAGTGACAGATGTGTGTGATTTCTGTGCGTTTCAGGGACCCTGTTGTGCTAAAAATTCCCAAGTCAGTAGTGACCATAGATTATTCACAACTATTTTTGCATTGCAAAAGCTTCACCGTGAAAGCCACACACGTGCAGAAGAGATAATTCCCTGTTTTATGCTGCGCTCCAAATTTTATTTTTATTTCTATTTTCATAGTTGGTAGACATAAAAGAATAAATGGAAACTTCATCTTCACCTGAATCATCAACATGAAGATTAAAAAATTTGTTACAAACACCACCTTTTCTCCAAGTGTTACGTGTTTGTTCTTCTAAAACTTTAGCTCCAATCAAATGGCTCTTTTCACTGATCCATTTCACAACATTTCTAGATTCTTTCATTTCAAATTTTCTTAATAGTCCATGATTTCTGAACATGGTGATGATGAATGATTAAAACCCATCAAACATAACTTTTCCTGAAGGGCTTCTGAATGTTTGCTTCATTAGTAGTTGAGGTGGCCATAAATGGGGATGTGGGTAGAAGGAGGCATTTAGAAGATGATAGTACACCGCTTTGCCAAATGGTGAGGAAGTCCCAGCTGTGAGCGGTACACCGTCTTGTAGGCTAAAGCTAAGTTTTTTATGTAAAAAAGGTTGAATTATCTAGTGCAATGGACCCAATTCTGTGTCATGTGAGGTAGGCCTGCACTTGCTTAATTAAAGACTCCAAGAGGATTTGTTCAAGAGATGAGGTTTGGTTGAAATCACCCACAGGTGGAAGGACTGAATCATGTATATGTAAAACTCTTCCCTACAGTCAACAACCACAACTTGCTCAAACTTATATAATAGTTATCTGCTTTCATAGTTGAGGAATGATGGAATGGGGAACTGCGAAAGTCTGTACTTTGACGAATAACTCTAAATTGTTCAAAGACAGCATGCTATTCTATGATTCAATGAATCTTCAATAAATACATGCATAAAACAAATGTTAACATCAATGTCTAAACTTCTTCATTAGACAGCATTTCTGCATTATTTCACATGTTGTGAAAACGATACCTCAGAATGCTATGACGCAATACAGCTCCTGGGGTTCTCGGGGTTAAGGAACGTGAGACTATGAGAAAAATAAAGAAGAGAAAAATCTGGGCTCAGGTGGAGTCCTTATCCTCCTGAGGGGAGGAAAGGAACTGCTCAACCTCTGTAACACCTTTATTTATATGCTGAGAAAGATGATGTGAATTTCAGCCCCTCTGCCTAGCAACCACTTTTCCTGATGGGCCTGGGACCCCTTGCCTTCTTGGTGCTGGAACAACCTGTTTCCATAGTTTGTTTTGGTCTGTCTGCTTTTTCTGGGCTGGCCTCATTTTAGCCTCATGCATGTGATCAATCTCCAGCTTCAGGGGCTCCCTAAAGCCCAACATGCTAGTATCCTCCTTAGGAGAAAATGAAACCTTCCACCTCAGGCATTCTTGATGCCGACCATTTTGACAACTTCTACCTAAACATTCCATATGCCGAGTAGTTTTCAAATATTTGAAGAAGCAGCTGCCCCTTGGAAATGAAGGAGAAAACAAATAACTTATATTAGTAAAGCTACAAAAGCGTAGTACTGTGCATGAAATTAGAACAAAGGCAAAAGAGAAATATCAGAACAGGCATCAAGTGGAAGCTTGGAAAAGAGAAGATAGTCTCTGTTGATTTGCAAGTCTATAAGGAGAGACCGAAGCAAAGACCTGGGAAAAGAAGCACTTAACTAGTACCTGCACAAATACTATTGTGAGGGAAATAACTGCTTTTGGAATGCATGACGCAGCCCACTCATTTAAGTGATATCTCTGATACTTCATTGTAGTTTGAGAAATTTCAGGTAGGAGATAAACAAAAATACACAGAAATAGATTTTAGTGGTAGAGAAGGCAGCACCACAGAAAGTATTAACGTATTAGAAATGGAATATTGGTATCAGTGTCTGGGGCCTCCATTTTTAGACAAAAAGGGAGAAAGGAGAAGATTTTTCTCAAGGGGGGATCAAGAAGGAAAGAGGGAGAATGGAGGAGAGAGAAGGCATGATAAAGGCATTAAGGTGTGTTGTGTCCTTGGACCAAAACCCTAGACATGAGGCAAACATTATGCACAGCATGCATAGGCTAATAAAAAAAGTTGAGAACAAGCGTTCGATGGAGGAGAGAAAGAATAAAAAAGTAATGGAGGTTTCTTCTGTTTGTGCACCAACTCCTCAGATGCAATGTGAACATTGCATATGGACATGATTCAAGGCTAAAGCTAATTCAATGACAAATGCATTCTCTCATGCAAAATGCGTATAGGTGTTGAAAGATTAGAGCATTGATATGAAGGAAAAATTGTCTTTTCTTGAAGATGTGACATTGCATGAAGTAAACAGGGTTATATGGTTACAAAAATACAGTAAAAATTAATGCCATAAAAAACTATAGACAACGGTGGGTCTATAATACTCATGGACTTAGAAATTGTTTCCCACATCAGTGATGACATTCATATCATGAGAAAATACATAAGCTGTTAAAACCACAAATTCATAAACAGGCAAACTTTAATATAGAAAGGCTTATGGATATGAAAGATCATTTTCAGTTCAGGGAGTGTATGATCTGAAATGGATTCATGTTCACTGTTTGGGGGGATGACTTCCAACTGCAGTGAAAAATGTAAACCTAATTTATTTTGTTTTTGGGATTTATGCACCAGGGTTTAGTTTATGGTTATCCCTTGGAAGAGCTGCATAAATATGGGTAGAGATAAAAATTAAATTATATCATCAATGTTAACCTTAGTTATCAGACCTTGGTATCTGAAGAAATGAATTGTATATTTGGGATAATAATTTGGGGAAATATTATCAACTGAATAAGTCATTATGTAAACAAGTGAGGTTATTTACCAAATAAACAGCAAAACACTACATTAAAAATCAAATCAACATATCATGCCAAAGTTGTAGTTCCATTATCAGCCATAGAGGGGTAGAATTTGAGTTATGATAAGTTTAAGGTGTCGATAATAGATTTCTGATCTTCACATTTAAATATGGATGAAGTCAATGAAGGAGACAGGTAAACAGTCCTGTTGTGGAATCACGAAGCTCCAAGCATATGGAGACATTAAACAGGTACAAACCTGAGATGGTATACTACCTTAGCCTCTCCACGGCATTATGGCACCTTAGGAGCCTTGAGAGAAATCTCCCAGCATGAAAGGAGGGATGAGGAATAAAGACTATTCTGTTTCTGTGAAGAGGGAATGAAGTGTGCCAAAGCCATGCAGTCATGGGGACAAAAACAAACAAAAATGATATTTAAACGGTGGGCTGTGACCTGCCACCGCTCTGTATTAATTAATGAGCTGAATCATGGAATCAGTGGGAATTTATGACCTTAGGTCAATTCTGCATCCCTAGATATTAGGATCCTACAACAGGTTTTGCCAATAATTACTAATGAAATTTCCTTTCTCGGTAATGACATTTTCTAGTTTTCATAACATCCTAGAAATTCAGAAAAAACACACACACTGTTTTATTTCCAAATATGGAATGACAGTGGTGAAGTAATCCAAGGGCATCTCCCAGGATCTGTGTTTACTATGATTTTGTACCAAAAAGTAGTGCTTAAAGGTGTTTTACATTTTTAAAAATCTTGCAAATTTCTTCGTTTATCTTTAACAGACATAATCATGTATGTTCTATAATGAAAAAATGATTTAAACATTAAATGATATTTTATAAATCAATCTTTTAAGAAATATGGTGTAAGGAAATCAAGTCCAAAAGGCAGGAAATAGAAGCCACATGAAGATGGATGTGTGTATCACTATAATACAGGAAAGAGGGGGGTGGGCTGTGAGGAGACACGGAGTGGACCTTAGAAATCATTTTTCCACTGCCCAATACCAGCTCAAAATTTTTTTAATTGTCAAGACATTGATCACCACCTCCTACCTGATATTTCAACACAGTTGAATTTCTGTATCAATAAAAATGCCATTTTTAAGCTTCAATTTATCAAACACCCAAAACACTGCTTTCAAACTTAGTAAGAAGCAAAAAACTCTTCTAATGAAGAAAGTAAAAACTATTGGTATATGTGTGTTAAAGTTGTATTTTAACTCCTGCTATTTCAATAAAATAACAAAGGTTAAATAGCACACTACAACATTTATGTTTCAAGTGACATATTTTAGCATACTGAAAATGCATGTGACAGAATTTGCAATGAAAATTGTTTTAAGCTGTTTTAAAAACATTGATACAAAATCCTACATGATTTCTCTTGCTGTTTAAAACAGAAGATATTCCTCTGTACCATTTGGGTTGAATCTTTTTCCTGCTTCTCATCTACTCTTCTTGCCCTTTTTTTCGTTTCTCTTATAATTAGTGTAGATACGTGATATATAATAATTTCCTTATGCAGGAGAATAGATCCATGTACATGCAGGGTTGTACTTAATCACGCTGACTTCCTTCTCCACTCATTGGGTCTCTGTTTCTGCTCAAGCCAGATCTTCTCAATTTGACATCAAGGAAGTTCCTACCAAAGTACAAGTAAATAAGTTGACACCGTATGTAACATACCAGTGTACATAAAAGTTCAAAAACTTTAAATTATCATTTGTGAGCTTATAAAATGTTGCACTATTTGCCTCTCATTTCCTTTTCTTCCTTCTTCCTTTCTTTCCTTCCTTCTTTCCTATTTTCATCTATTTCTCTTTTCAATCATTTCATCTACTCAAAAACACATTAGAAATATTTTTAGAAAAATTAGTTCACATCCTCTAGAGACATAATAAAATAATTAATGCTACTTAAATGCCTATCAGTGATTTCATATCGCAGTGATACCTCCAAACTCAGCCACACAGAGGCTAAACTCATATTAAGAAAATATTGAAAGAAGACCCTATGTTCATCAACAGAACAAAGGCATGTGGGTATGTGGCATTTACCCACAATGCACTACTTCTCTACAATTAAGAATGAATAACTTCAGTCATTTATAGCAAAATGGATGCACTTACACTCTACCCATTTCAATGAAATAAATAAGACACACAACTTAGTATTGCTTGGATTCTCTTATATGAAAACCCATTTAAATGAAAAGAAAATACAAGATAGATAATAAGAGAGAGGGAGGTAGGTTCGTAATAAAATTTAAGAAAACCACAAGATGTAGGAAAGGGGCTGGAGGGAAGCCACTGAGGTGGGAAGAGAGGATAGATGTGGTATGTACATTCCCGGCAGCAAATACAACCATTTCATAACCAAACATGCACACACAAAAAATAATTTTATAATGAAGGTTGTAGAAAACTAATGTGAAGATCGTTAGGTTCCCACATGGGAAGTACCATAATCTCATTAGGAAAATGATACATTTTCTAACCCAAGCCACTGTAGCCAAGCAGGATGCGAGGAGACAATGTAAACAGGATCTTCAGAACAGAAACATTTGGTTCACTACATATGAGGATGACTGCCAAGTAGAAAGACTATTATATAGCCATAGATACAACCTCTCTCCAAAAACTCATTTATCCTGAGTGCCTGCAGAAGAGAACAGAAAAGATCAAGCGAGATGTGGGTCCTGCTGCTGGTTCTTGTGCTCGGTCTGGTTTGTGCTGACCTGGATTCTCCATTAGATCTCGGCTCCTCAGAAGTAACAAGGGTAGGAAGACCAGGGGAGGTCTTAGGTGTACATGTGAGTGTGTGTCTTGTTTGTGTGCACTTGTGCCTATGCACATATCTGACTTCAGTTCACGGCAAGGTGTTAGTCATAACAACCTAAATTCATATGCGAATGTCCATGTTCACGGAACTATACCTTTACCTTCAACCTACATCATTTCAACCTTAATAGAGAGTAAGATACAAATCTAATGAACCAGAGTGTAGCTTGCAATTTCCCTTATACTTCATGGCATTGCAAAACCCTTCTTTCCATCTATCCCGTGTGATTGTGGGTCACCACTGATTTTATATCCTTCCACACCATAGGCTGGAGAACTTGGTTTGGCTTTACAAGGCCTAATGATTTTCCATCTGCCTTCCGTAGGAATAGAGACACAATGATTCTAGCATTTTGCATGTAGGAACACAGAAGGTGTCCACCATCTTTAGGACTAGACACTAACTTTGCAGATAACAGAGGCTCAGCAAAATGATGTCCCAAGCCAGACAATGTGGAGAAGATAAGTGAAGATCAGGCTTTAAGGAATTATATAGTGACTGGTCATAAGAGAGGTGAGGGGAAGGCTGCTTCCCAGTCTGTTGCCTGAAAGATTTTCACGTTGAGGTTGAAACACCTTCACGTGTGTTACCGTTGCTGCACGCATGCACCAACTTCACAGATGGAAAGTAAGCATTGCATGCAGCACACATGCACTAATGTTTAAATAAATAAAATCTTTTAAAACAAGATCGTCATGTTTTGCAGACATCATTTCAGCTGTTGTTCTCTGATTAAACCATTTAAATATTAAGAATACTTACAGATTCACCACATTGGAAGTTCAGTCTAATCAGCATAAATGCCAAAGGTAAAAATGAGAGTATTTTTTGTAAATGCTCTGTTACATAAAAAACAGAATGGGCAATTGAATTTTTGAGATGAAGAGAATCTTATACCTGAAACCAGCAGAACAATGTGTTTTAAATCATGAAGAACGTATCATCTGACTCCTACCTAGGATATGCCACCCTTGTATGAATGTACATTACAATATTTTGAGTTTTCCGTTCACAGATACTTAAATTTCTCATGATAATAGTGCAACAGTTAATGATGTGTTGATGAAGTTACTACAAATGCTGGTCTTACTTTTGATGTTTTGTGTAAAGTGTTATGCAGACGTAAAATTGCATTTTTCATGGAAGTCTGGTTCATGCACAAATTTGCGTTTTCTTCTTGTTGTTTTTAATCTCTCTTTCCACTTCCTCTCTGGCCCTATCCCGCGTTCTCTTCTTCTGGAGTCAGGGAGGAACTCAAAAACAAAAGGCACCATAAGTAATATTCAGGTGCGTACAAAATTGCAAAACAAGATTTAGGTTCCTTCATCTACCAGCTTTTAAATGTGATAATATGTGACCGACATTTTCCTTAGCTGAGTAATTGAAGCTATGTACAGTTTAACTCCAGGTATTGTTTTGGGGTCAGGAGTATCACAACTACGACTTTCATGTGCTAAGCAAGTGTCAGTCAGCAAGCTACACACCAGTCCTTATGTCTGCACTAACTGTAGTAATTGCCTGTTTCCTAATGGCTGAGCATGGAAACGCCATCACAGCATTGCTGAAAATCAATCATATTTTGTTAGATAGTTCAAGAAGATCGCAATGTTTACAGCACACTTCACATGCAGACCTGGCAACAAACACTGCTGCTGTTACACAAATGCTTTAGCTCACCTGATATTCAGGGAATTTTGGAGCATTGCAAAACCTCGCTGTACTAGAGGTGTAGAAATTCTTCCTGTCCATCCTCATTCTCCAAACAGACTTCAAAAACAGAAGTCTTCTTCAAGGAAGGGGTATTGTATCATGTTACAAGAAACAATGCCCACATTACGAAGGAGAACATTAATGATACTTTTCGAATATTGTTTTCCAATAGTACCATGGAGAAGAGGTCAGATTTTTTAAATGTGGTCCTGGCCGTGCTGAATTGTGCTGGTTATGAGAACCATTTAGAGAATGAAGTCTCACAAGTTCTTCTCGGGAAGTATCGCACTTGATTCGATGCAGCAAAAACCTCTCCATCTCGAATGTTTCTTACTGAGGAGGAAAGTCGCTGGAGACTTTATTCTACATTAAGGATGTTGGTGGAGAAAAGAGCCCAAACATGAGAGTTCAACTTTCACTGATACTTGTTGAACTTGGCAAAAGATTGTCCATGAAGTCTCACCAACACGCATATTCTTTAAATCTATGAAACATGTGCAGAATGCCTTCTGTGGAAAATTCCATGTGTCTCGGTTTACGGAAACTGAGAAGTCAATATTTAACCAATTTATTTCCAAGATATGTCATTGTACACATCGGAAACGCAAACCCTGTGTGTTATCATAACCATTCTGTGAAAATCCTTGACAGCATTGTTCTACAAATAAAAGGTCAAATCAGATTGTCCACCTGCAAGGTGGTTCCTGCCTGTCACCTCTCTTCACTTGTGACCCATCTCCCTAGAGCACGGAAGAAAAATTACAGCCCTTCTGGAATTAGATGCAAATTCCAGATATATTGGGGGACAGCCTTTCATGTGCAAATATTCAGGGTTCGTTGCATGTTGATTTTCTGTTCCTGCTGGCCCTCGGCAGATAGGATGTGTCCATTAATTATCTTGGGGTAAGTTTTCCATCATTCTCCATGTGCCATCTGCTCAGGGGACTGTGAGAAATAACTGACAGTTTCTAGAGTCGAGAGTGTGGATGGAAAGTCCACGCCTTTATCCAAGTATTGTCACGCTAAAGCTGTTTTTTAGAGGAATGCATAGGCTTGCAGATTTATGGAAGCACATGAAAGCAACACGACATTTACGTCTTCGGTTCACCAAGTCTCTCCTTCTTCCATACGAATGAGCTGCCGAACAAGTATTATGCTAGTATCAAGAAGCGGAGTCGTGAGATGAGGATCCCACATCCTCTTGTGCCCTAGGTCACATTTTAGAAATTAGCTAAAATCCAGATGGACACGCCATCTGCTTCATGTTCCATGGGATGCAGCAGGAACATACAGAACATACAGGATCCCATGGAGAATCTTCAGTGCTTCTTTGGATAAAGGCATTGAAAGGGACTCAAAACACATCAATAAGACAGGGAGAGTCCACACATCTCTTCCCATGTTATACAAAAATAGCTGAGGTGGAGGAAGAGGGGAGGTGCGGAGAGGATCATAAAACAAACTGGCATATACCACCTCATAAGAGGATTGTAAAATGCACGGACTACAAAAATGCAAAAGAAAAATTGGATAGATAACAAAAAGGGGTAAAAATTATAAATGGGAGAAAATAATTGCTTTGATAGCATTGATTCACAGTATGAGTTTCCCCAATTTTCCTCTCTGTCATCTCTTCAGCTTGACTTAGTGCTAATCTCATTAGGAAAATCAAACATTGCAAAATCGAGCCCATTTTGCTGCCAAGCAGGATGCAGGAAGAAAACAGTCAACAGGATCTTTAGAGGACAAGGGTTTGCTTCAGGACATACAAAGATGACTGCCAAGCAGCGAGACAATAAATTCGTCATTCACCCAAATTCTGTGCAAGAGCTTCCTTCTGCCGAGCTCCTGCAGAAGAGGAAAGGAAAGATCCAACACCATGCGGGTCCTGCTGCTGACTTTTGCTCAGTCTGGTTGGTTCTGACCTGGCCTCTCCACTCAAACCCAGCTCCTTCGAGATTCCTAGGGTAAGGAGCTCCCAGTGGAAGTCTTAGTTGTGCATGTGTGTGTGTGTGTGCGCTTGTGTAAGCCTCGGTATGCGTGTCTCATTGCCATTCGTGATGTTGTGTTAGATAGAGCAGCCTAAACTCGTATATGTGTATCTCCACGTCCTTTGAACTATACAACTTCATGTTTCCAACTTCATCATTTCCTATGTACTTAGTTTCCAAGTACAAAAGTCTTAGGAACCAAAACACAGCTGGGAATTTCTCTTGTGCTGTGTGATACTTCAAATCCCTCACTTCCATGTTCCATGAGAACGTGGGTCATCACGAATTTTCTGTCTATCCACACTGCGTGGGATACGACAATAAAGTGGAGCAGTTTTGCTCAACAAGGTCTAATACGTTTCATCTGATTTCTGTAGAACTAGAGAACGATTTAGCAGGTTCTGTGAAGGGACCCAGAGAAGATGCCTTCTGTCCTTACCATGAGAAATTGTCTTTACAGCTGAAAAGGGCTCTTCAAAATTATGTGGCATCTGCAGTCCTTGTGGGGAAGGGAAATGAACCTTTGATTGATTGTGACAGAGAAAAGGACAGTTTCACACGTTTTTCTCGGTAAGGTCC
>PVJX010038945.1:0-16036 GCA_004027295.1 Dolichotis patagonum
GTCATTTTTCTATATTTCCTTACTTTGAGCGGTGTTCCAAAGCTTTCTCTGCTTGTGTGGCGAATTACCTGTTACACCCTCAGTTCCTGGAGGGGCAGTGTCTCCCCCACAGGCTCTTGGCTTCCTCACAGGGTCCTAACTCCCCTCTGTGGGCTCCTGGCTCCCTAAGTTGTAAGGCGAATGCTGGGTGTGGCCACCCCAGAGCCTGTGGAATCTCAGGCAGGCCAGGCCACCGTGCTTTGTCCCAGGCAGGTCTCCAGCAGGTTCCCTGCAAGTGAAGGGCCTACAGGTCCCAAAGAGTCAGGCCAGAATGTTGGTTTCTGAAAAGTTCCCGGTCCCAAACAGACCTGGCCATGATGCCAGTCTCCACAATATTCCCAATCCAAACAGCCCAGGCCACTCTGCGGGTCTGAGAGTTTTGGGTCCCAAAGAGACAGGCCGCGATGCTGCTTTCTGGGAGACTTCCTGGGGGTGAAGGGCAGGGCTACGGGCCCAAACAGACCCGGCCCAGATGCCAATCTCCAGGTAGTTCCTTGTGGATGAAGGGTGGGCCTACCAGCCCCAAAGAGTCACGCTGAGATGCAGGTCTGCACAGACTTTTGATCCAAACAGCCCAGGCCACTCTGTGGGTCCGAGTGTTTCGGGTCCCAAAGAGACAGGCCGAGATGCTGCTTTCTGGGAGACTTCCTGGGCTTACTTTATAATTTTAACTTCCATGCTTGATTGTATTCCTCAGGCTCTGTATGTGTTCATGAGTATGTGCATGTGTGTTTTGTAAACAACATTGCCTATATCTTGTTTGTCAGCCACTTAAATGCAGGTGTATATAAATGCTGTTAATTTTTATATGTTAATTTTATACCCTTCAATTTTAATGGATTATCATTTTATGAAATATTTGGGGGTATTTTACATGTAAGATCATGTCTTCTGTTAGCAGAAACAATTTAATTTTTTTCTTTATTTTGGTGGCTTTTCTTCCTTTCCATTTTTTAGTTATTTAAGCTAAAATTTCCACTATGTGATTAAAGAGAAAGGACACAAATGGGCAACATTTCCTGGTTCCAGATCTTTGTGAAAAAGTATTAAATTTTTATCACTGAATCTGATGTTACTTGTATGTTTTTTGTAGCTTTTATTTTGTTGAGACACTATTCTCTGAAACAATTTTGTTATCAAAACAACATAGAAATCTGTTGAATGCTTTAGTTTTATTTGCTTATATTATTTTTAGAAATGCTAACAATGTAATCCTTTATATATTTACAATTGTTTATTTTTAACAAATTGTATCTTAAAATTGTTCTATAAATTTCATTTCTCATAAATCTGTCTTGCATATCTTTTCATTTCAGTATCTAATGATCTATTTTATGTTCAAAGACTATTAAATTTTACTTTATTGATGTTGCAACTTACAAAAATAAACATGCTCTGAGAGCCATTAGAGTATTTTCAGGTTTCTTCTGTTAGTAAGCATCTTTTCTTTATACCTCCATTGGCCCTAGCCCTTCAGGCTCCCATTCTCACTTATCTAGCTCATTGCAGTAGCTTTGCAGTTGGTCTCTCAGCTTCAACTCTTTCTCATACACAATCTACCTCCATGCAATAGTAAGATAGCACCTTCCATTTTGTAAAACAAAACAAAACAAAACATTTTTATTGTGCATATTAATTTTATAAAATATTGACGGCTGAAGTTTTTGTTTTTAAAAAGTTTTTATGTTTATTAATACATATTTTCAGTACGCAAGATTTATCTTCCTTGTAGAGAGTTGATATATCTAAATAACAAACATTTATTCTTTTTTTTATCCCTTTCTCTCTCCCCTTTAGTGTTGTATCATTTTATTTAGAAGAAAAACCAGATTCCTTACAGAGTAAGCTTATAAAATTAAGTCCAGTTTTATGTGTGTAAATGTTTTTCTTATTAATTTCCCTTCATTATACTTACTTCATAAGGGTTTTCTTATTAGGTCTCAACTATGACTTGCAGAAAAGTTCTTCTACTGGGTTTTTTTTCCTATAAAAAATGATGTTCTTGAAAATTTTGGGAGGCTACTTCCACTCTTACATATACTCTACTTTCAAATGCTAACCTTTCAAATCTTCTTAGCTATGGTCTTTAATGTTTTTCAAATTTGCAGGCCATACTCTCAAAGTACAATATTTTATTTCTTATTTTTAAATAATTTCACATAGTGCTTATCATATTTTAACTCTGTATCTTACAATTTACTTATATTTTAGTATCCCTTCTGCTTGACTATAAAATATATAATGGTAAAATTTATGTCTGTGTGAATATATATGCACTCCAAGTTCCAGAAATAACATATTAATTTGTATAATCAGTAAACCTAAAATGAATTATTAATATATCAAGACTCATTTTTTTTAAATTGTAGATTTGCACATTTGTCTCCCTTATAGTAATCTGAAAGTACAGCTCTGTCCAAACATTCATGAAACTTTTATATTAGTAAGTATTTAATATTTCCATCTAGAAGCAAAGTAGCACACAGAGAGAATTACCACTTCTAGTGCTGCACTCCCACACCCTCATTTAGACGTCACATTTTTAGCTTAGATAGCGGCTTTTCTCTAAAGTGTGACAAAATCAGCACATTTGAAAAATCAGTGTTTTATACTAGGGCTGTCATAATAAAGCCCACAGTTTTGATTACAAATTCTCACAATTTGGGAATCTTCAAGTCTGACACCAAAGTTTTGGAGGGATGCTTTCTTCTGATGCCTCTTTGGCTTACAGATGGGTGTCTGTCTTCTCTCCAGTCTTCACATTGTCTTTCATCTGTGTATATTAGCTTCCAAATTTTCTCTTTTTATAAGGACAAAAACCATATTGGATTAAGACTCACCCTAACAACTTAATTATTATTATTTTTTTTAAGGAAGGAAATGTTTATTTAGCTAAATCTGTGGCAGTTTTAGTCCATAATCACCTGGCTCCAAGGCAGGGTGGCATGGGAGGGGGGCAATCACTCACGGTGGTCGAAAAGACAGCAAAAGCAGTAAGGCCAAAAGGGAGGCACAGCCTCTTCTCCCTTATATTGTATGTGGCTGGCCTAGGGTGAGTGTAGCACTCACACTCCCAATCCCAATACTAGACAATAAACCAATCACAAACTCTAGATTCAGCCACCACTGAAAAGCCTGCCCCCAGGACCCCATGAGGCTTTGGGGGGACATCTAGACATAAACCATAGTGTTCTACCCCTGGACCCCAAAAGATTCATGCAGGCCATCTCTAAGCGTTGCTGAAGTCCTAACGGTTTCAGCACTGCTGAAAAGTCCTAGTCCCAAGTCTCCTCTGAGATGTAGGGCAAATGCTTACTTATGAGCCCCTGTACAAATGAAAACAAAGTTAAACACTTCCAACATTCAATGGCACAAGATAGACATTTCCATTCCAAAAGGTACAAACAGGTATACAATGATTGGGACCAAAGCAAGTTCAAAATCCAGCAAGTCCTGTAGCTCCCTGTGCAGCACTGGAGACAATCTGTGGCAAATAGTGAGCTCCAAAGGGCTTGAGTGACCCCACCCATATGGCACTTCTGACAGTAGTGGTTCCCAGGGCTTCTCTCTTGGGTGCCCACTGCTTCCCCCTTGTAGTTCTCCTCAGATGATTCACTTCCTAGGCTTCCAACTTGTGGGGTCTCTATTGAACCTCTGGTTTCACACTCACAGCCTTTTACACACTGCCTTCTCAGGGGTACAATACTCCCAGGTCTTCTGAATTCTGGGTAGAAGCTACCCTGATCCCACAGATCTACCATTCTGTGTTCTGACCCCACAACTCTGCTATTTTGCATACACCTAAAACCAGCTGCATGAGTCCAGCTGAAGACCTAGAGCCCATGCAAATGTCCTCCATGAGTCCAACTGGAGGCCAAGAGGCCATGACAATATCTCAAGCATCTGCACTGGGAAGGCCCAAAGGTCAATGGTGGGAGCTAGAAAGTCTGCACCAGTGGGAGGAAGGATCTGTGCCCACAGCTGAGGGGTCTGTGCTGGAGCCAGGAAGTGATGCTCAAGGTAAGGATGCGAGCTCTCCTGAAAATTGCAGACATCCTTAGCAACAGCAGGGACTCAAGCTCCTCTGATGATGAGAACAACTGGGTTCTTATCAGAAAAACCAGCTTGACAAGCTTCTCTGGGAGAATCAGCAGCACCCATTCCCTTCAGTTCTCTTTATGCTATTGGCAATAATCCTCAGGTGGGCCTTCCACACCTAGCACCAGGCTGAGTTAGTTCAGCTGGGTACTGTTACAAGTTGAGCATTAGTTAATCCATTGCAATCCATCCTTGGTCAACTTGATAACTAAACATATTTCCTTAATCCATAGTCTCCAGTGGCAGATTTGTGAACAATTAACATGTCTTGCTTTATTCAGATTTACACTGATATAGCAATTACATATATATAATTCTTACTGCATTCATTTCCACACCAAAAGCAAAATATTCAAAGGGTGATCAAAATTTAAGGTTAAAACCACAATGCTTGACTAATTAACCTGGCAACAAACTATCTAAAAACTACATTAAAACTATATTAAAAGATTATTACAATCACAATCCTTGCTTCCCATTAATTTTAAACAACAGGCGTGGCAACCCTAAGAAACAGGGATCTCCTGCATTTCAGACACACTCTTCCCTCCAGGTGAAAGTCCTCAGGCCATATTTCATTGCCCTGTTCCTTCTCAACAACACTTGCAACCCACAGCTCCACTGGAGCCTTCTCTCTGACCAAATGTTTCAGATCACCCTATAGGTTCTTTGTTTTTAATTTCCAACATAGATCTGGCCAAAAGCTGTCAAGTGTATCCTTGCCACCGTCCCAACAGTTGGCTGCCTCGAAGTTTTTTGGCCACCCAGGCAACATCTCTAAACACAAGCCAAATGCAGACCAGCTCCCTGCCAGGGCACCACATACACCACCTGGGATCCAGCAGCCAGGGCAGTGCTTCCCAGTAGAAGCCTCCTGCTCCTCACCCTAACCAGCAGCATTTCCATCAGTACTTTCACTTCCCAAGCTCCAACAGGAGTCTCCAATATGTTTTATATTGCACAGGGGCTTCCTTTCCAGCCAGTCTCTCAAAACCTTTGCAAATTAATTCCCAAGGCTCTTACGCCCATGGCCTGGCAACATCACAGCGACTCCACTCTCCTGGTACCAATTTCTGTGTTGGTTATTTTTGTCTTGTTGCTGAGACAAAATACCCGAAGCCCAAAATTAAGGTAGGGAAGGTTTATCTAACTCATGGTTTGTGGAGGTCTCAATCCATACTCAGCTGGCTCCAAAGAAGGGTGCGTGGCAGAGGGGCAGCCATTCAGAGCAGTGGAAGACAGCAAAAGCTTGATGCTGTTTTTCTCCAGCAGGTTGCAGACTCTGGCACATCTCCATAGTGGTCCTTTGGTCCCGGGCCACTCCTCGCAGCAAAGCTACTTGGGAAATCGTCTCTTCACCGGTAGCCAAGTGGCTGGCTGAAAACTGGATTTCTTGCTGTGAGGCCAGGCCAGGCTGGTCCCTGCAACCACTGCCGCCGCCGGCGCCCTCCATGTCCCTCCTAACAACTTAATTTAAACTTAACTACCTCGTTAAAACTTCTGTCTTCAAACACACAATATTTTGTTTGTGCTGATTAAGATTTTGACATGAGAATTTCAATGATGGCCATAATACAATCCATAATTTTGACAGTCTTATTTTAAAAAATATAGTTTTATTTTCCAAAGAAAAGTTTCAAGAATGCATGCCCATATGCACACACATATAATTATATAGAGATGTCAAATAAAGCAAGGATTGGAAAGGGAACTGGAGTTTTGTTTTTTAATGTGATGACAGAAAAGTTTCTTGTTTCAGTCAAGAGATGGGGCAAGAAGCCACATTATACTTGGTTTATGCATTATACTTTGTTTATGCAGCAAGGATGCTGTCTTACTCTATTCTTTTTTATTTTATTGAAAAAAAAGGTAAGACAAAAGTTTCTTAACAAATAATCCCTGGCGTGAGAAGCTGAAAGAGCAAATAAATTCTAAAACTTACAATAAATACTGTGAAATGGTAAGAAATTGTTGAAAAGGAAAAAACAAACTAGGATGAGTGAAAGGAGACATGACAGCAGGGAAAAGAGATAACAATGCAAGTCGGTCACACTATTAGTACTTTATTAAGAGTGGAGAGCAGTGTTCTTTAGAATGCCTTATTCTTTCTGTTAGGCAGAATTTCATTGTTTATCTGGGACTTCTACAGTTCCTTCCCTTGAACATAGTTGAGCTTGAGACTTAGGGGAGATGGGATAATCCTAAATTAAATTATATTGTAATGCTAAATGTAACAGGACACTCACTGGAACAAAGATTTTCCAGGTAGTATTGAAAGAGAAAGTTGTCATATGATTTTAGCCACACGGAGAACATTCTACCAGCAATATAAGGGAGCACAGAAGCAAAGTCTTCCTTAGCTGTGGCTCCATATGAGAACACAGCCCAGATAGTGCTTTGTTCCCGCCCCTCCACAGGGAGATCCTGAGAAAAGAACCCAGCAAAGCCATGCTTGGACTTCTGGCTCGGACAAGTCATGAGATAATGGGAGTTTTTAGTTGACTCCTTTTGTAGAAATTTCTTAATTAGGATAGAAAACTAATCAATCATTTGAGGGAGGAAAGGATGGAATTGAATAGAGAAGCGTTTACAGTCTCTAGCACTTGTAGCTGCTGGCTCCTCCTCAGTGGACCACCAAAATGACCAAGTCCTTTTACATTCCAGCTTGTTATTACCTACTAAATCAGTGTGGTCTCTGTATTTTCCAGAACATTTATGTAACGCAATGTCTACTTTTCTTGAATATTTTTCAAATTTTTCTTTACTGCTCAGGTTTGTTAGTTTATGATTTCTTTTTCCAGGTTAGTCACCCAAACCACACCATGGAATTATTTAATATGATTATTGTTTGGCAGCTACCGCATCTCCAAGCCTGATTTTACATACTGTAATCCCCTGTCCCAGACTGCATCCTGATACTAATTTAAGTATCACTTCCTAAATACTACTAATGAAAGAGAATCAGGTAAAAGGAATTGTTAGGAAAAAAATCCAAATTTAAATGGCTATAAGTGTAATATTCCATTTGCGACAGTTCCTGCAAAATTTGTTGTTTTTTTTGGAACTTCAAATTCTTGAGATATTACTTTCTCACAAATATTTTCTATTTTTAGCATTTTCTTGTAAAATTTTGGTTTTTTTTGTTTTTGGTTTTAGTTTTTTTTTTTTTTTTTGGTGCTGGGGATTGAACTCACGACCTTGTGTTTGTCAGACAGGTGCTTACACCGACAAGCGAAATCTCCAGCTCAAAATTTAGTTATTTTGATAAGCCAAATTAATTACTAGTGTTAGCAGTTCAAACAGTGGATCAAATTAGAGTAAAATTGGGATGTCAGTTTGGATGGTTGACAGATTTATTTTTCTGGGAATTGCAGGGTGGGAAGTTCAAGACAAAATCAATTGCAAGTTTGGCATCTGGCAATGGCACATGTTGTGCTTGGGAGTAATTTTTAGCTGTATATACATTAGGTAGTGTTGGGGACCGCCAATTCACAGTGATCTGTTTTGTGTATTTCCCCGTGGGATGAAAGGAAGGATTGGGATTGTTGACACCACCCATCTGGGATTTCCCATTGACTCATCCAAGCATAAGATCATCTATGCCTTCTTAAATCATCTCAGGATTATACTCACGGACAAGGTTATTTCTAAGCATAAGATCATTTATGCCTTCTGAAATCATTGTGGGATTATACTAGCGTCACGATACTTCAAACATAAGATTATCTACGCCCTCTGGAGTCGGAGTCTTTGAATGAATTGTGATCCTTTGCTAACCCCCTGAATCACTATATAGACCAAATATATAGTGGCTATTTTGTGAGTGCAAGAGGTTGGATCCAGAGGCATTCACTTCCTTGCCATTGTCCGAATACAATACTTGTCTCTGTTTTTTATTTTTCTCATGACATTCTTGAAACTGACAATAGAGATTTTTGGCTGGGTTTTTGATATTGATAATCAGGACTCTTGGCCAGTTCCAGAATAAGGTAGAAAGGTCCAGGGATATCTGAGGCTCTTTTATAATGGCACCAATCCCAATCATGAATGTTGCCATTGAGCATAGGTTTCCTTGGATCAATTGGGGGGGTTGTGGATCATGAATCCACAAACTGCAGCACTGCTAGCAGTCCTGGGGTTAGCAGCTAACGTCAGGGAATGATGGGTCCCCACAGCTGGCACACCCAAATGCTGGTCACTGCTGCTGCCTACCATCACCATGCAATCTCAACTTATTCTAGACACTGTAGGTCAACTCTGCTGGGTTTTAGTGGCTGCTTTCTTTGTGGGCTGCTGTTCTCTGCAATTCTGCAGTGTTAACAGTTCTGAATGTGTTTTGTTTATATTTTTTTTGTTTTTATTTCTTTTTCTACAGAAATGTCACTCTGTCAAAACCACTCAGGATAAAAATCCCAAATAGATTTAAGGCTTTTGGGAGTCTGAACTACCTGACAATAAATCAAAAGCAGGTTTAGAGGAAAATAAATATAAGTCCATTTTAACAGGGCCTGTCCTAAAGCACAAAGTGCTGTGTACAGAAGGGAGGTCTCCTACACTAAAGCTGGAGAAGTGAACATGGAGGGCTGCAATACAGCAGTTGCAGGTCTGTGTCAGTGGGGGGCAGTTCCAAAACCAAGGAAGCTTCTGGAAGGCCTGCTGTGAGGGTTGGATATGCAAATAATGGGCCTAGATCTCTCCCTTCCTGATCTTAACCACTCTAGGGTATACTTTTTCTTTTCTTCAAAAATGCAGTGCTATGATCTGAAGTGGCAAGAGAATGGGCTAGGGTCTCCACCCTGCCTGACTGTCTGGACTTATGTTGGGGTAGAAAAAGGCAGTTTAATAGTCAGGGAGGGCATTCATGGTTAGCCAAGGATGACAGTGAAGCAAACTATCCAATCCATTGGGAGTGAAGAGGGAGCAAGTGGAAATAAGAGGGAAAAAGAGAGGGGCAGACAGTTACTGGTTAAGTCACCTCCATCCAGCAGGGGCAAAATGAAAGAGGCACTGCTTGCTTCTTATCTGTGTCATTTCATTCTACCTTTATGACCCAAATCACATTGACAGATCTCATACTGTAATTTTATTATCTTAGGATAGCGTTTCAACATAAGCATTTAGGAGAACACTTTCATAGCACAGGGCAAAGGTAACAGGTCTGGGCCTGAAAATTACAAGTAGGACTAAGAATCTTCAAGTTCCTTGTATATTAAAAAGCATGGGGAAAGGAAAGTAGAACAAAGAGACTGAGACCACTAAATAAAGGCATTTCTACAGCATATAATATTTTAGCTATTTCAGATTTTTTATTAAGCAGAATGAAGTAACAGTAGTGTTAAATTCTTGAAGTTGGTATTTTTGACATTTGTTTCTTATGCATCTGTGGGCTCTGTATCACCAAATTGACATCTAGTTTGTAATGCTTCTCTATGCTTGTTGGAACACCAAGTAAAAAGCTGGGTAAGAAACTCAGAATGAGTTTTCGAAGTTATTTTTTGTTTCTGAGGAAAAAGGAAATTGTGACTTCGCAGTTTTCAGAATGTTCATGAAACAGGCTTTATTGGTAAAAGAGATGAATTATTGATAAAGACTTTCTCATTCGATCTTTGCAAAATCCTCTGAGTAAAATGGCAAGATAGTGTGAGAAGTGTTGATTGATGCATTGTTTGTAATAAAAATTAACTTAAACCTAGCAAAAATTTTATTGTCTTAGTACAGTATATATGCTTCCTCAGGAGAATCTTCAAGTTCCTTGTATATTTCCAACTTGTAAACTCATGATGTTATAAATAATCTGGATCTTACATGCCAGAAATTTATAAAATATTATCATCGTATCTAAGTGTATCAAGATATATCTCTTTCTTACTGACTGATAATGTGAAAGTTTATACCTATGTTTCTTTAATATATGCTATGTAATGATTTTATATATATGATAAGTCCTTTATCATTTATACATTTATAATACATTTTGTGATATTGTTTTCTTCAAGATTATTATCAGGTATAATATTGTTTTTACTGACTGTAAATTTCAAAAATTCTATGTTTAATTTCTTTTATATAGGAACAGTGTATATGATGCATATCTATGTGCATATATATATGTATTGATTGATGTACTTGGCAGTAATGTTGGTTCAACTTATATAAATTTTATTGAAATAATTGTAAACTTCCCTGGCTACACAAACTGCATCTGTTAAATTAATAAAGTATAGGAACTACCACAATATGGTGCCATTGGCTTTGATAATACAGTAAATTCAAAATAAACTACTCTAACAAATAGTGCATTTATTTTCAAATATCTTGATGCAATAGCCTATTTCTTTAATTTCTTATTTGAAAAGTTCATTTGTAAAGGTAAGTGTGATCTAGAATTTCACTCTCTTCTTCCACTTCAGACTATTACCCCTGTGCCATCCCACCCTGCTTTGGAACCAGCTGATTATAGACTGAAACTTCCATAACATTTGAGCAAAATAAACCTTTCCTTTTTAAAATTGAGTGTTGGGTATTTTGCCCCAGCAACAAGAGAAAAGTAACCAAGACAAATACAAATCACAAAAAGAATTGTTATTTAATTCTATATGATGATATACAAATAAAAATAGTACATAAAATAATGTAACAGAACTGAAATAAATATATCTGTTGTAGTTTAAAATGCTTGTCTAATTAAAACACTTAATAATTTTTAAAGGAGGCAGGGTAGAAAATTAAACTGGTACAATGCTGATTACACCCTTGATGGTGGGCTGGCTGGAGCGTAGTGAGTTCATACTCTGTGCCTCTCCCTTACATCCCAGATGGAAGGACCAGCTGGAAGACAGTGAGTTTGTGGTCCTGGCTTCTTCCATTACTCCCCTGTATGATGGAACCAGCAGGAAGAGTGTAAGACTAATGGAAACTCCAAGACCCAGGACAACACCCCGATGCAGAGACACACACATCTTTGGAGGGCAAAATAATCAGCAAGGCCAGGAACATGGAAGCATCTGAACCATCAGCAAGGAGACGGAAGTTGGACTCTGATGAGCTCCACCAGCAAAAGACCAGTCACAACCCCCACACCAGAGGCCAAGATCGACTGCACACCCAGCACATCTCTGGGATGGACCTTATCATACAACTGTAAACACCAGAAGAAGGCAGGTTCTTGGGATGGCTATAAAGAACCAACTCCATCTGGAAGACATCCCTGAGGAACAGACACCACTTTTACTCCTTGAGAGCGGTTCTAGTGAGCAACATGAATCATGATATTAAATACAGGACTCTAGGGTAACTTTTAATGTCTAATAGGTTTTCCAATTTCAGAACTTCTCTTTAAGTATTCATGGAAACACTTGATGTACATGCTGTTGAGTGGTGTCCCTGTCCTAAAGTTACACAAACCTTGTTGATTAGATTTCTTTTTCAGTTATAAAATACAATGACTCAGTAATAGATTGAAGATTGCTTAACTGAAATAAACTTAATTCAAAGCACATCTTGAGAAGATAAAAAGCTGACAGTAAGATTTTAAGAAAAGAACTTAAGAAATGTGCCATATTTTATTATTACAATCTTTAACAAAACATTCAAACATACACACTTTCAAGTGGGTTTCTTAAGTATTACTTCTTTTCAGTTGCTGATAAAAGCAAATGCTGGACTTTCTCAAGCATTGTTTTGATTTTAAGATATACTTCTTGGTTTATAACCTCCCTCCAACTTCTTTCTCAGTTCCATTTTCATTATTGATATTTTTGAGCTCAAAATTTGCATTCTTTGAAGCATTTATAAATTTCTAAATACAATGTCTTTGTTAAAAGCTTTAGGTTTGCAATTATTGTTTTAGTGGAGAAGTATAAATCATACACCTACTGTCTGCTTTCTCATTTTTCAGATAGCTTTCAATACTCTGATTCTACCTCAGTTGAAGAAGTGTGGCCTGTGTTTTTTCTGACTTCTGTAATAATAATTTATTGGGTCATATTTTTATTAAGCATAACAAAGAAGGAAGCAAAGAACTTCAACAAGCTTCAATCAACTTTGTTCTTTTACCTCACATTCTAGCCCCTACATTTATCACATTCCAGAGACATGTTAGGGATCAGACCTGGACTCTACATATAAAGAGCTACAGTAATAGAAATGTTAATGAAAAGGAGTAAATAAATCATTTAAAGAGAGTACCATCACCCTCTGTTATTTCCTCAGAAAAAACTGTCACCTTCTCCTGATTTTAGCTAGTACATGGAGCCTGCATGGCTCAGATCTGAAGACTGAAGACTGTCTCCACCATTCTAATGTCCGTTTCAGACAAGATTACAGAAACACATAGAAGTATGATAACCGCAGGGTTAAAAAAATTTAATCATTTCTTTAAATAAGTAGAATTAAATATATTTAATTTATTTTCTATATAATACTTAGAGTTTACAAACACTTCAATGTTTCACTATAAGTGTATTTTTGTATCATTAGATTCAGATGGCATTAAAGTAGTGTTCAGTTATGTAGTTACTCTAATTTTAAAGTGAATTGTACATTAAATTTGCTTACAATAAGATCTTTGGAAAAAGGGAAAGGAATGAAGGAAAAAGTTATAAAAATGAAAGTTGCTCTTGTAACTTATGTCACTTAGTTCTTTGAAAAGAAAGGTTTATGCTCATAAGTTGTACTCTGAGTAACTACTTTATGGATGACAATATGAAATGTATTAAATCTTGTTATTATCCTCTTATTGTGTTGCAAAATTCTGTTTTAACATTTTCTGTAAAATAAAAAAAATTTTAGGAATATATTAAAATATAATATTAGGGAATCAAACATGCATATTTAATAATTATATTCTACTTCATTTCTAAAAATTGTATGTATATATTACAGATGTAAATATAATAAAGTAAAATTTAATTATCTATAGATTTTAAAGTAAAAGTATGTTTTCTAAATCATTGTGCACTAATACAGTATAATATCTTTGAGGTGTAATTATTTCTTAAAAGAATTATGGCCCACGGTGGTGGTGCATACCTCTAATCCCAGGACTTGGGAAGCTGCTGTGAGAGGATTGCCATGGCTTTGAACACAGTTTAGGCTACATAATAAGATCAAAACCATCTTGAGATGCAGCAAAACCTTGTGTCACTCCAAACCCTAAATAAAAAGATTATCATTTTTGATCCATTTCTCACATGTATATGCTTCCTAACTATAATTTCATTAGATTAGCATTATATTACTTTTATGCTTACTTGGATACAAATAATACTGTTAAGCTTGAAAACTTATCCTTAACAAAACAGTAGAATTTATCCATGGAATAGTACTTCAAAGAACTTACATTATTGACTTTTATGTCTGTCCTTTGCAAAGGTAATGCAACAAATACAGTGATCAACCTTTTTTGGCTATTACAGTGAAGAGTTTTACTACAACTAAGATTTATTTAAACTTCAATTTTCTGAAATCAATTTAAGTAATTGTGGTTCTGTTGCACAGTTTGTAAGTTGTTGGATATAATTATTATGTTGATTAATTTCCTTGTCTATCTCTAAAAGTGTAACCAAGAAAAGATTGGTTATTATTTCTGTAAGGCAAAGAAAATAGTTTTTCTCAATTAGGCAATAAATGTATAATATACAACTGAATAATTCTGCTCACTCCTAGAAAAATATAAACATTTTTTTAAAAACTGGATACTATTGCTTTTCTTTTTCAAAACTGCTTTGCCTAAATAAGATACCTGGCACCAATTAAAGTTCACTTTATCATCCTCAGAAGGATTAAAATATCCCACTTTGTAAGGTAAAAGTTCATTTACTTTCTAATTTAAGATGATAAAGAAAAAGAAATTCATTATTTTTATTTTCAGTTTTCAGATTTATCTAAGTGGTAGCACCAAACATAAGAAATTGATATAAAATTACATGAGCCAAAGGGATTAGAGTAGTTAAATATGAATAAAAATAAAGAAACAAAATCAGAGCTTCTTTAGACTGATTTTTTCAAAGCTGCTGATTTAATAAGCATCATTTAATTGACTGCAAGAAAATTACTCTATATTTCAACTCAGTAAGTAACTTAAATATGCCAACAGCTTGTACTATCTTATAAAACTAATCATTGATACTTAAAATTCAAAATATAATGTTCATTACTCTTAAAATTTTCAATAGCACATATTTTTAAAGATAGTATTAATTTTATATGTATATCAATATCTTTATATTATGATGAAGAAATGAAATAGATTAATTATTTTACCACAGATAAAAATCTGAACAATAATCATACTACTGGTACTATGTATCCATTTTTCTTACACAGCTGCCTTGAAATTTTCTCTTAATATAAAATTTTGCATATTATAATAATACTAATAAGTGTGCTTTTATTTACTTTAAAATCATCTAAAGGCAGAATAAATGAGAAAGCTTTATTTTAGGACCAGGTTGAATGTATTTAAAAACATTAGTAACCTTATAACATAAGTAGAAGTTTTAAATATTGCTGATAAGAAAAGACTGACTCTGGGAGTAACAGTTAGAAATTAATACTTTAAATCTATCTCTAAAATGTTTCAGTTTATCAGCAAAATAATGACATTGAATA
Organism: Dolichotis patagonum; assembly: GCA_004027295.1. Classification (NCBI taxonomy): domain Eukaryota; kingdom Metazoa; phylum Chordata; class Mammalia; order Rodentia; family Caviidae; genus Dolichotis; species Dolichotis patagonum. Next base: position 14,749 of record PVJX010038945.1, read on the forward strand.
AAATGATGTTAAATGCCATTTGAAGTTCTACACTTCTATTATTTTGAGTGACTGAAAATAAGTACAAGGTTATTTGTTACAAATAGTTACCCTCATTTTATTTTTAGTAATAATAAATTTTATTTATCACCTTGATTCCTATGAAGCTATGATTCAATACTCATAAGAGTTTTATTCAGAAAGTGGGTAATGTTTATTGTTAATAAACATGAAAATATTAAGTTTAGCTAGTCACCAAGGAATTCTGTTAGTGGTAGAGCTAGTATAAACAAGTATTGTAGATTGCCATGTTACTTTAGATTGCTTAGTGTGAGGTACTAAGTCCCTTATACAATTGTTTATTTATAAATAAATGTAATGTATGGAATTTCTTCATAATAATTTGCCTGGAAATTATTTAACTGTATCCTTTAGACACAGAGATGATCCTACCACAAATGACAGTTTAGACTAGATATTGTGTATTTCAATCATGAATTCTGATACTGGCTTGGCCATTAAGAGGCAATAAATATGATTGTAATATGAATTTAACTTTCTGCTTTGGCTACCTTTCCATTATTTCATTTAAATGCCTGATTATAGTAAGAAATAAAAGGTAAACTCGTAAATAATTAAATCTTTAACAAATTTTTTCTACATCAATATCTGTAATCTAGAAGCATTTAATGTCAATTTATAATATTAATTATAAATGAAGGCACCAGATTGGCTGCTAAACATTTATGTTGCAATTATCTTGCATGGATGGATACATTGTAATTAGTTTAAAATTTACTGTCAAAAGTTAATTGTGCTTAAATGGAAAATACTGAGCCTAAAACTTCATTTGAATAATACATTTTTAAGGTAGTTTTGCTTTTGTTGGAGAGATGCAAATGACTGAGATAGGTGGTTACTGCCATATATTATATCTGTGTGTCAGGCATCTTAAATTTACTCTTTTACACAAATCTAGGCCTTGTGAAGTCATTAAAAAGATTGTCACATACAAACAAAACAATGCAAACACCAGTTAAAATCTTCTAGATAAAGTGAATTGAAACAAAGACCTAGGGATGTTTGAGATTCCAGCAGTTTATATATAACGCAGTTCATATTGAGTCCGTTTAAAACTGAGTCACATTATATTCCATCCAATTAACATTAAATTAAAGTCTAATACTTCAGTGTTGATTTTTTTTCCAAAACTATTCAGTAGTGATGACCAGTCATTAGTGTATATGTCCTTTCCACAGACAAACAGCCAGAATTATTCCCCTGGTATAAATCATTGACTTTGAGTTAC
>PVJX010038946.1:0-16037 GCA_004027295.1 Dolichotis patagonum
ACCCAGTTACTTCCCTGAGATCAGTGCACACTGATGCAGTGAAGGCCTGCAAAGGTTGACTGGCCCAGAAGGGAAGAGGTAGCATATACTGCCCGTGGGTGAACTCTAATCTCTGATAACCTATTGAAGAGGGCTAAAGCTCCTAGCCTGCGCCCTCTAGAGGAGCCTTAACCAACAAGAAAAGGGTCTGGGAATTACACTGTACACTTGTATGGAAGGAACCAAAAACATGACTAAAGGGAGAAATAAGAAAACACTCCAAGCCCCCAACCCTGAGAACATCGATCCAGGAGAGGCAAATACAAAAGAGACTGAGGGCAGCAAAAACGCAACATCAAACACAGCATTAGCAGACATAAAGAGATATCTTCACAACCTCATAAGTGGGACCAAATCTGAAATATTAATTCAAATTAAACAAGAGATAAGTAGATTAATAAAAGAAGGGCTGGGAACCTCTCAAGAAGACACAGACAGAAGAATGGAGGAACACAAATGGAGAGAAAAATTTAATGAGGAATTCAGAAAAAACCTAGAATTTATGAAACAGATTCAAAGAGATTATCAGGAAACTAAAGACTCGATACAAAGCTGGCAGTAAAGATACAAAGACTGGAAGATGACAAGAGGATCTATAACTTAAGAATAAAGTATGTGAATGAAGAAGCAGGAATCAAACCAGAGGAATTACAAAGACTATTCACAGCAATTATTAAAGAAAATTTTCCAAGCATAGAAGAAAGAAATTATATGCAGAAGTATTTTTGACCACCAGTCCAACCCTACAAAAAACACTGAAGGACATACTAGGGAGAGAGAACAAGAACACGAACATTTCAGGAACAGTGGCAGAGAGGCCTCAGTGAATGAGGCAGACAGTGGAGTGGAAGAGAAAAATAGACTATCAATGGCAGAAAAATAGAATAGCAGAAACGAGGCAGAGAAGATTGGCTATAATCTCTAGTATAGAGGGCCTTGAAATACTAACAGAGAGAAACACAGGCAGAGTAGATCGGGAGATAGGGTCCATTGAGCTGCTCTATATAGGGAGGCAGTGGGACCCAAAACAAACAGTGCACCCCATGGGAGTGAAAAGGGAGGAATTGTCTAAAAAAGGGAGGCAGAGGATATTGTTAATTGGGTAACAAGATTTAAAATTTACATTATTCTCACCACTCTGCTTGGATGGATTACATGCTGTTCCAGTTTGTCTACTTATGCTAGATTTGAGGTCATGGTCAGCTATCCCAAAAATAAGAGGACATATTACAGTAATCACCCCTAATTTTCCTATCAACTTAATCTGAAGCCCTTTATAACTTATACTGTCTTATTATGGCTGATCTTATTTGAATCTGGTTTGTTAGATTGCTACTTTGTATTGACTGATTTTATTTAAAACTGTTGTGATGGATAGCATCAAGTCTAAGAGCATAGGCAACTACACTGATGATGACAAGATTCACTAAGATACCCACTCTGGTTTGACTATTACTTGCTTTTGAAGTCTTATAATGTCTCTAATGTTTTGTTTTTATTAATGTTGTTATATACTGCTGAGACACCATGGTAACCATTGTAGATCACCTTGTACTGCAGTTTTATGTGACTTTTCTGCCTCATGCTTTTCTAGGAATTGTTTTATCTTGCTTTGTTATGTTTTTCCAGCTAATAGAGAAATGATAGATATATATGTAGAGACTCTTGCATGTGTAGAGCTTAAAAACAGTTTACAAGAACCAACTATATAACACATGTTGAAACAAACAACTACCTTGAAGAAAAAGAGACACTACAATACCCAGTGCTGATTCCATAATGTCATGATGTGAAGTCCAGCAACAACTATCACTTTTTGTTCAAAGTGATCTTAGCTTGCTTTGCCTTGTCTATGTTCAACACACATTAAGGTATGGACAGCTGTTTTGAGGAGAATGAGAGACACTATGTCAGCCATTCATGGCTTCCCTAATGTCTGTTCTTGAAGACCTGTAATGTCCCCCTCGTCCTGCTCAGATCAATTCCATACTAGGTTGTTTCATGTGAATTCCCTATATGTGAAAATCTGGACAACTATTTGGAAGAAAACAAGGGTCAATATAATAGTGAATATCTCCAATTGTCTAGCTTTGAAATTTATGTCTTACATTGCTTTCTTGTGATCCACATTGCTCTGTTTTGTTGTGTTTAATTTTACCCTTTTGATATAATTGCATGTATATTTGAGTGTGTAAGATGGATGACCATATTGTTGTTTTTGTCAGATCGTGGAGCAGAACTGTTAACAGTCTCACTGTTTGAATGTCTACTTTACATGTTTTAACTTTGTAATTTGAATAACTATTTCCAAGAAGTCAGTATGTAATTAGTCAAGTAATAATTTCTTAGGTTTTATTGCTGTTGTACTCCTCCTTTTTTCCTTGAAATACTGTATTGTCACTGCCCTTTATTCTGTTTTATTTTGTTTTGTTTTTTCCTCTTTAAATAAAAAAGTACTGATTTTACTTAAATTGTTTAGAAAATTTAAGAGGAAAAAGTGCTTCCTAACCTGCTCTATGAGACCATCATTATCAATTCCAGATATAGAAAATGACCCCAGAGATTGACATTTCTGTGAACATATCTGTCATAATTATCAACAAATCTGAGAAAGATTTGTTTTCTTTCTCAAGGTAAGAAAATGACCCCAGAGATTGACATTTCTGTGAACATATTTGTCATAAATATCAACAAATCTGAGAAAAGAATCCAGCACCACACAAAGAAGAACACAGGACAACCAATTGTGTTTCTACAGTAAAGTAAAATAATGTAATATTTCATTATGTTAATAAGCTAAGAGTGAGCAAATGTATATTGCCTTAGAACACACAGAGAGCATTTTTTAAAATTCTAGCATTCTGATAGGAAAAAAAACTCAAAAAATAGGTACAGGAACAGGCAATTCTCATCAACTTGTTGGGCAGCACCCAGGAAAGCCCCACTCTGTGCCACAGTGCAGACCAAAAGGCCTTTATCTGGGGCAAGGAAAGAGGGAGGAGAGTCCTCTGTGCTCACACCTTGTCCTCAGCACAGTGTCAAGGCTCCATCAGAGCCAGGAGGTGAAAAGAAATTAAAACCCATCCCTCAGAGAAGAGGAGAATTCTGTCCTTATTTATAGATTCCACAAATGTCTGTATGTACAATCCTATGAAATCTAAAAGACATGTTACTAAAATTGCTAGGAGAGTTGGGCAAATTTACAGGATTCAAAAGCAATCCAATTTTCTTGCTGGTGGGAGAGCTACTCCCAGCCTGTCCCCATCACTAACAGATTCTTTTAGTTTGTGTTCATCTGAAAACATATTTTCCCTTCACTCCTGAAAGATGCTTCCACTGGACACAGAAGTTACAGTTGTGAATTCTTGAGTATTAGATATGCACCTTCCTCCATTACTTCCTCTTCTCGTAGGGTTTCAGATGAGAGACACATAACATGGGACCGGGGTCCCTGCAGGGAATATGTCACTGCTTTCCCACTGCCCTGAGTTGTCATGGCAGCAAGTGATGCTCCATAAGGCAAGGAAGCGCAAAGTATGTGTGCAACTTGAGACAAATTTGAGCAGAGGGACAGGTGAGGAAATGAGAGAAGCTGGGTGTGGACTGTCAGCAAAGGACTTGTTGGAACCCAAGGGCACTGGTGACAGTGACAGAGGGAAGATGGCATGGGCAGAGGGTACAAAGCTACTCAGGAAGGAAAGTTTTAGATGACAGATGATAGATAGATAGATGATAGATAGATAGATGATAGATAGATAGATAGATAGATAGATAATAGATAGATAGATAGATAGATAGATAGATAGATAGATAGATAGATGATAGATAGATGATAGATAGATAGATAGATAGATAGATGATAGATAGATTTGGGGGTGAGAATGCACTGGTTTCTGCTTACAACATTGGTGTTTATTGTGCGATGTTTTTAAGTCATCACAGTAAAAATGAGAGCATTTCAGCTATGTATAACCCAACAGCACCTGCCTCCCACCACACTGAGTGGAACAGTGGGAGTTTAGACAGGGCCTGGCTGTGACACAGGCTAGCAGCTCACTTAAACCAACCCACTCACTTATAAACTCCCAACAGACTCAAGCTGTACTCCAAAGAGACCCTACCCAACTTCTGATCTCTACCTGCTCACCTCCCCTCCACCCAAACCAACCCAAACTGGTGCCCTTGCTGACAGGTGAGATGTAAGGAGATACTACCTTCAAATTAAAGGCTTGAGTACTCTGAAAATCAAAATTCATGAGCAGCAGAAAAGTCTTTCTGCATGCAGGAAACTGTCAGTTTAAAATACTACCTAACAATTTCAAAAAGACACGAATTCCACTTTACTGAAGAATGTTAGCAACTTTTGACTTACTAATTTAAAGGCACATAAACTGGATCGGTTAGCTTTGTGTGTCCCTGAGGAAAAACCCAGCACCAGCTGCTTGTGAAGTAAAGAGGTGGCCTTGCAGTCTGGGGCTCTGTCACAGGCAGCACACAGCAAGGCTGGCGTGCATGTGGGGTGAGCGCTCATCTCTCTGGCAGGAGTGGAGGCTGGGTGTCACGGTGCTGGTGAGGGGCACACTTCCAGTGACCTGAGGACCTCCTGACAGTGCAAGCAGAAGGCCCAGCCTTCGCTGGGGCTTCAGGGGACACTGGCCCCAGGCAGCAGCCCTAAAGGACACACGACACATATAGGGTTTGTCATGATGGGTATTTACACAGTGACCTATGACTAAGTGGTGTCCCCAAGTTTACTTACTGTCTTTGTTAGCTGTTTCTGTAGATTCCTGCAGGAACAGCCTTGCCTCCTAACAATAGAGGGCAGTGTCTTGTGACCTGAAACTCACTCTTAGGAGTGAGGTAATCATGCCTCTGCCTTTTTATAGGTTGGGCCAAGTTAAATACCTACACAGTTAAATGTGGGCAAGTGAATGTCTTTTTTAGTTCTTAGAACTTTCTTTTCAGAAACATTTAACTGATACACAAAAATATAAAAGTTGTACATGTTAGGAGGACTACTGTGATGCTCAGTTCAGGTATACACTGCATAATGTCTAAACAGGTTTAAACATATTACCTCCTCAGACATTTATCATTTCTTTGTCATGGCAACTTTCTTTTTTTAAAAATTTTATTTAAAGAGAAAAAAACACAAAAATTTTATTTAAAGAGAAAAAACACAAAACAGAAAAAAGGGTAGCAACAACACAGAATTCCAAAGGAAAAAAAGAAAGGAACAAAAAACACTAAGAAATCATTACTTTATAAATTACATACTGTCATCTTGGAAATAGTTGTTCAAGTTACAAAATTAAAGCATACAAAGTAGACATTCAAACAATGAGACTGTTAACAGTTCTGCTCAACAATCTAACAAAAATAGTAGTATAGTCATCTATCTTACACACTTAAACATACATGCAGTTATATCCTTTAGAGCACTTTCTTTTCCTCTCTTTTTTACAATAACAATTATGCACTTCAGGTATTATTACTCCTACAGTTCTTATTACATTGTACACTAGACACACAATGTGATATTTCTAAATATGATTCTTATGTATTTCACTAATGAGGATAGTCTCAAGTTGTCTCTATTTGCCTATGAAGGCCTCAAGATCATCCTTCTTCATAGCCAAGTAATATTCCATTATACAAAAATACCACATCTTTTTCATCCACTCTGCAGTCGATGGGCATCATGGTTGTTTCCAAGATTTAGCTATTACAAATTCTGTTGCTATAAATATAGGTGCACATATATCACTATGATATTAACTTTTCAGGTTTTCTGGGAAAATACCCAGGAGGGGAACACCTGGGTTGAATGGAGCTTCTAATCCTAGTCTTCTGAGAGTTCTCTATACTGATTTCCATAGTGGTTGCACCAGTCTACACTCCCACCAACAGTGGAGCACTGATCCTTTTTCCCATCAACCTCACCAATATTTGTTATAAGGTGATTTCTTGATGGCAACTATTCTTTCCGGAGTGAGATGATACCTCAATGTTGTTTTAATTTGCATTTCTCAAATGACCAGTGATGGTGAACATTTATTCATGTATTTATTTGTCATTTGTACATATTTATCTGAGAACTGTGTGTTCATCTCAGATGTCCATTTTTGGAGAGGATTATTTAATTTAGGGGCTTGATGTTTTTCAATTCTTTAGGTGTTCTTGATATAAGTCCTTTGTCTGAGGGGTTACTGGTTAAAATTCTTTCCCATTCTTTGGGTTTACTTTTCACTCTGATGGTGATTTACTTTGAAGTACAGAAACTTTTCAATAATATGAGATCCCAGTTGTTGATTCTCTGAAGTGTTTCCCGTGCAGTTTGCATTTTGTTCATGACATCTCTGCCTACCCCTACATCTCCAAGACTTCTACCTACCCTATCTTCCAGTAGATATAGTGTTTCTGTTTTAATGTTTAGGTCTTTGATCCACTTAGAATTTAGTTTTGTGCATTGTGATAGGCATGGATCTAGTTTCAGTCTTCTGCATGTGGAGAGCCAGTTTTTCCAACATCATTTATTAAAGGGGCTATCCTTCCTCCAGTGAACATCTTTAGACCCTTTGTCAAATATCAGGTGGCTGAGTGTCTTTGCACTTATACTTGCATCTTCTAATCTGTTTCATTAATCCTCAGGTCTATTTCTTTGCTGGTACCATGTTCAGTTTGTCACTGTGGTTTTATAATACAGTTTCAAGTCAGGAATTGAGATGCCTCCTGCCTGGTCTTTATTGCCCAGAATTGCCTTTGCTATTCTAGGTTTCTTCTGTTTTCAAATGAACTTTAGGAGTGTTTCCTCTAGATTTGTGAGGTATGTCAATGGTATTTTGATTGGGATTGCATTAAATCCATATATCAGTTTTGGGAGTATGGCCATTTTCACAACGTTGGTTCTTCCTAGCCAAGAACAAGGAATATCCTACCATTTTCTAATATCCTCTTCAGTCTCCTTTTTTTAGCATAGTATAATTTTCAGCATATAGGTCTTTTACATTCTTAGTTAGGTTGACTCCTAAGTATTTCATTTTTTAGATGTTATTGTGAAGGGTGTCATTGCCATAATTTCTCACTTGGTGAGTTTCTTGTTTGTGTACAGGAATGCTATTGATTTTGAGTGTTGACTTTGTAGCCAGATACACTGCTGAATTTGTTTATTACCTCTTAGTAGTCTTTTAATGGAGTTCTTTGGGTCTTCTATATAGAGTATCATGTCATCTGCAAATAGTAATAATTTAACTTCTTCCTTTCCTATCTTTATTCTTTTTATTTCTCTCCCTTGCCTGATTGCCCTGGCTACTGTTTCCAGAACTATGTTGAAAAGGAGTGGTGATAGTGGACATCCTTGTCTTGTTCCTGATTTTAAAGTGAAAGCTTTCAGTTTTTGTCCATTTAGTATAATACTGGCTGTTGGTTTGTTATAGGTTTTTATCATGAAAATGTGTTGGACTTTATTGAAAGTTTTTTCTGCACCTATTGAGATGATCATGTGGTTTTTGTCTTTGACTCTGTTGATGTGGTGTATCACATTTATTGATTTGCATATGTTAAACCATCCCTGCATTCCTGGAATGAATCACACTTAGTCATGATGTATAATCTTCTTGATGATTTGCTGCATTCTATTTGCCAGTGTTTTATTGAGAATCTTTGCATCTATGTTCATTAGTGAGATTGGCCTATAGTTCACCTTTTTCGGTGGGTTTATCTCTGGTTTTGGTATCAAAGTAATACTTGCCTCCAGGAATGATTTATGGAGGATTGCTTTCTTTTCAATTTCATTGAAGAGTTTAAGGAGTATCAGCATCAAATCTTCTCTAAATTTCTTGTAGAATTCAGCTGATTCTCATACTTTCTTCTCTTTCATATGTTTTGGTTTGACATGTTATTCTTTTTCTAAAAGTATTAGGTGCAACATTAGTTATTAATTTGAGCTTTCACTGTTTTTTCTGGAAATTCACCATTATAAATTTTACTGCTTTCTTTATGTCCCATAAATTCTGGAATGTCATATTGGCATTACCATTTAATTGTAGAAACTTTATGTATATTCTTTAATGTCTTCTATAACTTATTTGTTGATCAAGAGGGTGTTATTTAATTTCCATTTTTTATATAGTTTTGTGACTTTTCTTGGCTTTCATTTCCAATATCGTTTCACCATAATCTGATAATATGCATGGGATAACTTCAGGTTCTTTGCATTCACTGAAGCCTGTTCTGTGAGGTAGTACGTGATCTAGTTGTTTAAAATCCTAGGGGTTGCTGACAAGAATATGTATTCTGTTATTATGGACTGGAGCACACTGCAGATATCTATTGAGGATATTTTTTCAAAGATTTCATTCACCTCAGATATTTCCTTGATTTTGGTCTACTTGATTGCTTTACTTGTGACAGTGGGGTACTGAAGTTCCCCATTACAATTGTATTAGAGCTTATCTGATTTTCCTAACTGTATTCTTTGTAGATATATAATTAATTTTATTGTTATATGTTAGGTAAAGTGTGTAATCACATTCATCATGGGGAATTTTCACTTGTATGTACTCTGCTATTATCAAGAAACTAACCAGCATCAGTTTCCCCTCCTCTTCACGCCACTGACCTAGGAGGCCAATGGGATCACTGGTGTCCTCTTCTCACCTAAGAGACTTTGGAGGCTGACTGGATCATTGCTCACCCTTCCTCCCTGCCCAAAATACCAGGATAAGCCACAGACAATCAGTGACTTCTTCCACCAAATGCAGAACCTTGTTTGGCTGGTGGGAGCCTCCACAACCCCTCACTCTCACAGAGGACCTCTGCTGACCTGTGACAGTGTGGTGAGTTTCCCCTCAAATAGAGGGCCTCAGTGGGTAAACAAGAGTAGCTGCAAGCCATCTTCCTCCTGCAAGCTGTAGGACCTTGGCGAGCCCAGCATGAGTGTGGGTGAATCCTTCTCCGATTCAGAGAATGAACACCAGGTAGGTTGAGGAGAGTGCCAATAAGGCCTCCCCAACCCAGGGGAACTCAAAGAGGCTATGAGACACCCAGTGACACAGTGGGGTCCCAACTGAGGCAAACATTATAATCAGGAGGCCTGAAACAGCCTGAAAATTCTATCTTCACTTTCATTGAGGTGGTTTTGGCAACTTTCAATAGATTTTTTGATTTCCTGTATATCTCTTTGAGTCTACTTAATGTATTCTGTTTGTTTCTTATACTGTTCATTCAGGGATTCTATTTTTTTTTTTTTTTTGCTTTGTTCCTCTAATTTTTAACTGTGTCTTTTTTAGATGTCTTCAGTATTTCTTTCACTACTTTTATCATTTCTTCTTTTACCTGAGACATTATTTTTCTCTGAGAGATTTGAGTTTGTTTATACCTTACCTGAGTTGCTTCTTTATTTCAGTTGATATCATTTCAGGCATTTCAGGTGTATGGCTTATATTTTCTTCTATGTACATGGATCCTAGGCTTTCTTGGAATGGGCTGGAGGTTTGAGATTGCATTTGGTCTTTCATCTTGTCATTTTCCTATATTTCCATGTTTCGAGTGATGTTGCAAAGCTTCCTCCAGGTGTGTTAGAAATCACCTCCTGTGCCCTCAGCTCCTGGGACTGAAGGAAGGTCACTGAGCATAGCCCAGTCAGGCCTGCAGGATCTTGCAAGTCTATTCCAGTGTTTTAGGGAGTTGGGCAGGCACTTAACCTCTGGGAGTTATGGTCTTAAACTCTCCCCAGGCCAGGACCAGTGGGCTGGAACTCCCCTCAGCTGGCCTTGGCTCCAGGACTGAAACAAGCTCACTCACCTGGAACCCACAGTAATGATAGGAGCTAAGGATTGGCTTACATCAATACTCCTAGGCTAGTCAGCCTAGCAAGAATATAAAGCTCACTCTACAGGCCCTGCAGGAGGAATTCAGCTGACTGGCCCCTTCCCTTCATTGTGGGACCCAGCAATTAGACAAACATCAATCACACAGTAGGACTCTTAGGCACACACAATAGACAATTGACACTAGTGGGATTGAAAAACACCAAAATATTAACCCAAGAGGTGAAAAGGACAAAACAAAAAGGCAAAATACAACCTCAACCATCTAGGCCATCAGGAACAAGTACAAGAGACATCAAAATAAAGGACATTAGAAGTCATACACTGGAAATCACTGAAAATATAGCAAGTGAAATGAAACAAATCCATGAGGCTATAGAGCAAATCAGCTCAGAAGTAATCTTTGAGGTTAAAAAAAAGAATTGCCAACCTTAAAAAAGAAGTTGCTCAGCATAGCTAAAGAAGACGTAGATTTTTTAAAAAAATTACAGGAGCATGGGGAAATGATGGAAACCTTGAATGATCAATATAAGAAAGAAATAGAATGCATGAAACAAATTTAAAGAGATATCCAGGAAATAACAAATTCCATAGAAAGCTGGGAAAACCATTTGAATGAAGCTGAGGCCCACTGTATGGTATGGTTGCATGGCATGGGCCTCTCTGATGTCATGTTTTTTATCCATAGAATGGCTACTACAGCCTGTAACTTGGTATGACTACAACCACTGAAGTGCTTATATAGGAGGGCTTCAGAAGGTTGCAGAAAGTTCCAATCCTCTGGTTTTGTACATGAATTTCAAATGTGAGACTTTGTTTTCATGTGATTTGTGCAAAAACAATTCATTCACAACACTGCACATTGAAAAGAAAATCTATTCTAGGGAAATCCAAAATAAAACACCAGGGAGGGCCATGCCATGCAAGCCACACCACACAATGTTTTGGAGGATTTCCTTTTGTCCAGCTTTCGGTGCTCTTCCACCGTCCCCCAAGCAACTATGTGGTGTGATTTACATGACTCTCCCTCATTTTGCATTTTATTCCCTAGAATGAGTTTCCTTTTCAATTTACAGTCTAGGTTCAATTTACAGTATGTGGAAACCCAGTTTTACCAAGGTCATTTATTAAAAATACTATTTTAATTCTAGTGAAGGTATTCATTTCCTTTTTCAAAGATAAGATAACTGAGTATGCTTGCAGGTGTTTCTGTATCTATTTATCTGTTTTACTGATTCTCAGATGCTTTGTATTGGTATCATCATGCTGTTTTTATCATGATATCTTTATAATTTAACTTCAAAGCAGTGATTATGATGCCCTCTGCTTTTATTTATATCCTAGAATCATTTTCACTATTCAAAGTCTCTTCCAGTTCCAATGAAGTTTAGGATTGTTTTCTTTAGTTTTCTGAGGTACGCTGTTGGTATTTTGACTGGGACTGCATGAAATCAATATAATAGTTTAGGAAGTATGTCCATTTTCAGTATGTTAGTACTGCCTACCCAAGAATAGGGGATGTCTTTCCATTTTCTGATATCCTCTGTGATCCCCTTTTTGAGAGTGTTGCAGTTTTCAATGCATAGATCTTTTACTTCCCATTAGATTGATTTCAAAGTATTTCATTTTTCTTGATGCTATTGTGCAAGGTGTTTTCTTTCCTCTTCTCTCAATGAGCTTGTTAGTTGTGTTTAGGAACACTATGAATTTTTGAGTATTCACTTTGTATCCTGCTATGCTACTGCATTATATTACTAATTCTAGTAATTCATCTATTTCATCTAATTTCATCTAATTCATCTATTGGGGGAGTTTTGGAATATTTCTATGAAAAGTATCACATCCTCATCAAATAATGATAATTAAACTTCTTTCTTTCCTACCCATATTCCTTTGATTTATTTTTCTTTTATAATTCCTCTGGCTAATGTTTCCACAACTATATGGAAGAGGAGTGGTGATAGTAGGCCTTCTGGTCTGGTTCCTGATTTTAGAGTTAAGCTTTCAAACTTTGACTACCTAGTGTAATGCTGGCTGTTTGCTTGTCATAAATGGTTTTTACCAGATTGAGATAAAGAACTTCTACTCCAATTTTCTTTAGGGTTTTTGTAATGAATGAGTGTTAGACTTTTAATAAGACTTATCTGGATATATTGAGGTGATCTTGTGATTTTTGTCTTTGACTCTGTTTATATGGAATATTACATGTATTGATTTATGTATGTTGCACCATCCCTGCATTCCTGAGATGGTGTATTATCCTCTTGATGATTTGCTGCATTCTGTTTGCCCAGTATCTTTTCAAGGAATTTTGCATATATGTGCATTAACAAGATTGTCCTTTAGTTCCCTTTTTGTGGTTACATCCTTCTCTGATTTTTGTGTCACGATAATGCATGCTTTAGGAATATTGCTTCCCTTTCAAGTTTTCAAAGTGTTTTAGGAATAATGGTATTAGATCTACCCTAAAGTTCTTACAGAATTCATCAGTGACTCTACCACGAGGTGGAATTTCCTTTGTGGGTAGTTTTAAAAGTAATTCTTCAATTTGATTGACTGATAATGGCTTATTTAGAATTTTATATCTTCTTGATCCAGCTTTGGTAATTCACATATACCTAAAAATCTGTCCATTTCTTCTGAGTTTTTTCATCTAATTAGACATAAGTTCTTTTTAAAAAATTTTTACTTAACAAGAGAAAAAACAAACAAAACAAAACAAAACAAAACAAAATAAAGGGTATCAGCAATACAGAATTCCAAGGAAAAAAGGAAAAGAACAAAAAAAAAACCACTAAGAAATCATTACTTGACAAATTACATACTGACATCTTGGAAATTGCTTTCCAAATTACAAAGTTAAAACATGTAAAGTAGACATTAAATCAGTGACACTGTTAATAGTTCTGCTACACGATCTGACAAAAACAGCAATATGGTCATCCATTTTACACACTCAAACATTCATGCAATTATATCAAAAGGGTAAAATTAAACACAACAAAACAGAACAAAGCAGATCACAAGAAAGTAATGTAAGAGACATAAATTTCAAAGATGGAAAATCAGAGATATTCACTCTCTATCTAGCATATTGACTCTTGTTTTCTTCCAAGTAGTTGTCCATATCATCACATAAAAGGAATTCATGTGAAACAACATAGTATGGAACTGATCAGAACAGGATGAGGAATGCATTTCAGGTCTTCAAAACCAGACAATAGGAAACTCCTTCCTCATTCTGTTCAGATCAGTTCCATACTATGTTTTTCATGTGAATTCCTTGTATGTAAGATGGATGACCATATTGCTGTTTTTGTCAGATCGTGGAGCAGAACTATTAACAGTGTCACTGTTTGAATGTCTACTTTACATGTTTTAACTTTGTAATTTGGAAAACAATTTCCAAGATGTCAGTATGTAATTTGTCAAGTAATGATTTCTTAGTGGGTTTTTTTTTTTTGGTTCTTTTCCTTTTTTCCTTGGAATTCTGTATTGTTGCTACCCTTTATTCTGTTTTGTTTGGTTTGTTTTTTCTCTTTAAATAAAATTTTTTAAAAAACCATACAATAAGGAAGCCAAGAATGGCTGTCATAGTGTCTCTCATTCTCCACAAAACAGCTGTCCATACCTGCATGTGTGTTGAACTTAAAACAAAACAAGTGAAAATTACTTTGAACAAAGAATTATAGTATTGCAGGATTTCACATCATGACATTATGGATTCAGCACTGGGTACTGTTGTGTTTCTTATTCTTCAAAGTAGATGTTCACTTCAACATGTGTTATATAGTTGGTTCTCATAAACTGTTTATAAGCTCTACACATGCATGAGTCTCTACATGTATATCCATCCTTTCTGCTTTAGAAGGAAAAACAAAACAAAGCAAGACAAAATAAAACAATTCCTAGAAAAGCATGAAGCAAAAAGTCATATAAAACCACAATACAAGATGATCTACAATGGTTACCATGATGTCTCAGCAGTACATAACAACATTAATAAAACAAAGCATTGGAGATATTATAAGACTTCAAAAGCAGGCAATAATCAAACCAGAGTGGGTATCTTAATGAATCTTGTCATCTTCAGTGTAGTTGCCTATACTCTTAGACTTAATGCTATCAATCATAACAGAATTAAATAAAATCAGTCAATACAAGATAGCAATCTAATAAACCAGATTCAAATAAGATCAGTCATAATAAGACAGTATAAGTTATAAAGGGCTTCAGATTAAGTTGATAAGAAATTAAGGATGATTACCATATGTCCTCTTATATTTGGGATAGCTGACCATGTCCTCACTCTAGAGTAAGTAGACAAACTAGAACAGCACGTAATCTATCCAAGTAGAGAGATGAGAATAATGTAGATTTTAAATCTTGTTACCCCATTAACAATATCCTCTGCCTTCCTTTTTTAGAGAATTCTTCCCCTTTCACTCCCATAGGGTGCACTGCTTATTTTGGGTCCCACTGCCTTCCTATATAGAGCATCTCAATGGACCCTGTCTCCTGATCTACTCTGCCTGTGTTTCTGTTAGTATTTTGAGGCCCTCTATACTAGAGATTATAGCCAATCCTTTCTACCTCATTTCTGCTATTCTACTTTTTTGCCATTGGTTGTCTATTTTTTTCTTCCACTCCACTGTCTGCCCCATTCACTGAGGCCTCTCTGCCACTGTTCCTGAAATGTTCGTATTCTTTTTCTTTCTTTCTAAAATGTCCTTTAGTATTTTTTGTAGGGTTGGATTGGTGGTCACAAATTCTCACAGTTCCTCTTTGTCATGGATGCATCTTGCTTGTCCATTAATTACTAGAGAGAGTTTTGCAGGATAATTCATTCTTTCAAAAACCCAAATTCTGATTCATATTGGTTTTTTTAGTTTCAGTTGCATTGCTTTCTCCTCTAATCTTTACTATTTCCTCTCTTCTATGTGCTTTGCATTTAACTTTCCCTTCTTTTTCAAGAAGCTTGAGATGAAGCATTAGGTTGTTTATTTGTACTCACTCTGTTTTCATGATATGATAATTTATCGCTATATATTTCTCTCTTAAGACTGATTTTATTGCATCCCACAGATTACAATATGTTGTTTCCACATTTTCACTGAATTGTAGGTATTGCTTAATTTCTTCTTTAATTTCCTCTGTATCCCACTGGTTGTTCAAAAGGTTGTTATTTAATTTCCATTTATGCATGCAGGTTTTGCAATTTTTTTTAATTTTATTTAAAGAGAAAACAAAACAAAACAGAATAAAGGGTAGCAACAATATAGTATTCCAAGGAAAAAGGAAAAGAACAACAACAAAAAAACCTAAAAAAATTATTGCTTGACAAATTACATACTGACTTCTTGGAAATAGTTGTTCAATTTACAAAGTTAAAACATGTAAAGTAGACATTCAAACAGTGAGACTGTCAACAGTTCTGCTCCACAATCTGACAAAAATAGCGATATGGTCATTCATCTTACCCTTGTAAATATACATGCAATTATATCAGAAGGGAAAAAATTAAACACAATAAAACAGAACAAAGCAGATCACAAGAAAGCAATGTAAGAGACATAAATTTGAAAACTAGACAATCGGAGATATTCACTGTCTATCATATTGACTCTTGTTTTGGTCCAAATACTTGTCCATATTGTCACATACAGGGAATTCACATGAAACAGCCTTGTATGGAATTTATCTGAACAGGATGAGGAAGGCATTTCAAGTCTTCAAGACCAGACATTAGGGAAGCCAAGAATGGCTGTCATAGTGTCTCTCATTCTTCTCAGAACAGCTGTCCATACCTTCATATGTGTTGAACTTAAACAAGGCAAAGCAAGCTAAGATCACTTTGAACAAAAAGTGATAGTTGTTGCTGGACTTCACAGCATGACATTATGGAATCAGCACTGGGTATTGTAATGTCTCTTTTTCTTAAATGTAGTTGTTGATTTCAACATGTGTTATATAGTTGGTTCTCGTAAACTGTTTATAAGCTCTACACATACATGAGTCTCTACACGTATATCTATCATTTCTATATTAGCAGGAAAAACAAAACAGAGCAAGATAAAACAAAACAATTCCTAGAAAAGCATGAGGCAGAAAAGTCACATAAAACCACAATACAAGGTGATCTACAATGGTTACCATGGTGTCTCAGCA
>PVJX010038947.1:0-16033 GCA_004027295.1 Dolichotis patagonum
AGAAGAAGAAGAAGAAGAGAAGGAGGAGGAGAAGGAGAAGCAGAAGGAGAAGGAGAAGGAGAAGGAGAAGAGGGAGAAGAAGAAAAGGAAGAAGAAGAAGAGGAACCTTATAAAGAATAGAATTATGTTATTTAGAGGAAAATGAATAGAACCAAACATAGTGGTAAGATTCAAAATACAGACATCCCATATTTTCACTAATATCTGTAAAGTAAAAAATGAAAGATAGTAGAAATGTAGAAGGAATGTTACTAATAAGCAAGCACAAAGGAAAAAAGAAGGAGGGGAAAGAGAGCTTCATGGAGAATATCAGTGATGACTATGATTGAAACATGTTTGATGAATGCATAAAAATGTAAGGAATAGAAAGGAAAGTACTGACAAATAGAAGTAACAAAAAATTGACACCAGATTAAAAGAAGGAAATATATTTATGAATGAGTGATACTTGTATAATACAAAATCATATATCCATTCTATACAACCACACTATATATATATATATGACATATAATTATGTTTTTGAATTGAAGTTGTACTGCTGTTATTTCCCCATTGAAGTTGTGCTGCTGTGACATTCAAAAGGAATAATGCTTATTTGTTCTGAAAATCAAAAATAAAACATAATATTGCAATGATCAAAATTGTAAGGAATTACAAGTTTTAGAATTATGGCTGTTCTTTCTCAAGCAGACATTTTCTTATCAAGTTTTACTTCATACTTTAAAGTCTCTCACCCTGGAAAGCTTTGCATTCTATGATAAGATGTACCAAACCTTTTTTTTATCTGCTTTTTGAAGTTCATGTGGCAGTAATGTATTTTATGCTCAAAAATTCAAATGATGTAAACCACTCTTGACATTAAGTTAAACATGTGAAATACAATGAAACAGTTAAACAGTTAAATAATATGAATTTAGGTGATGCAATTAAATACTGATACATTTTGCACACTAAAGAAATAAATGCAAGTGTATGGTTTTGGTGCCATTTTAACTTACAACCACTCTTGTGTTGTATGTAGTCATTTATGTGCTATCTGCATATTTGGGGAGGAAAGAATGTCTTTTAATCATAGCTTTAGGTCTTGACTTCACTTACTGAGAATATAACTTACTTATTCTCATATCATCATACTCAGACATGTAGTTTGTGCCTTGTTTTCTGGGTTTTGGGGAGAACTTCAAGGGATTTGCTTCAGGTGCTGAGCACTGTGTGTCACGTGTTAAGCAGTAACCCTTTTATCAGATTTACTATTTCCATCAAAAGTGTCTTCTGATGAGGAAAAGACACCTGTTGTCATTAGAGTATATCACAAGTAAGACATAAGGTTTTTTATCTTGAATCAAAGCATTCGATATCCATGATTGTTCACTGAGAAAGGGTCATGCACACAGACCATTTATGAGAATCACACAAAACACATAGACAGGTGTGGTGACATACAACTGTAATTTCAGCACTTAGGAGGCTGAAGCAGGAGGTTTCCCTCAAGTTCTAGGCCAGCCTGACCTACATAGTGAGTTTGTGGCTTGCACTACTCAGTAAGACCCTGTCTCAAAATACTAAAAAGAAAAAGAAATAAAAAGCATGAAGAGATATTACTACTAAAGCTGAATTTCATTAGATCAAGTATAAATGTTTGTGCAACTCTTACATTGTAGCAGAAAATGGCAACTCTAGGCAGTATGATTCAGTTTCATTTTTGCTCAGGTAATAGCTCCAGTTCCAGTTCCTGTTACTACTGCTGTCTGCTAGTATGACTGGTCACTATGATGCATGTTGTAACCACGTGTAACCAACCAAAGAGAACCACGTGCTTTGCTTTTGTACCTTCCCTTACAAAGCAAATAAAAACCTCCCTTTCTGAGTCGTTAGGGCCTGATATTTTTGGAAATGATTCCGATCAGTGCCCATTGACCTAAAATAACTCTGCCTCCAAATCTTGGGTGTCATGTAGGTATTTCAGCTTGCTGTTACATCAGCAGCCTTTGTATTATTTGAAATTTCAACATGAATGTTAAAGAAGTAGACCAACATTATTAGTGTTGGTCTATTTCTTTATTAGTTTCTTTTCTTACTATTTCTACTATTTCTTTATTACTATCATTTTTATTAAGTTAAGTCCACAGGTCAGAAGAGAGAGGCACTGAAATGTATTGAAACCTTACATTTTTTCCTATTTAGACATAGAATTGTATGTATTTCATGATATCTCAATCTAAAATGTATTTCAAAAACCTCAGAAACTAAGAGTGCAGCTCAATTGTGCAGCAGGTGTTCAGTGTGTGTGAAATGGTGAGCTCAAACTTGAAAACCAAAATAAAATCTAATTCAAGCATAATTTTATAACCATGAGATAACCCCAACTGTATTACACAATGACTCGATTTAATTGATTTTAAATTATATTGGGTGTTGAACTATTCATCATAATTAATCTAAATTTAATTCAAATAAGATTATGCAATAAAAATCTATTCACTATTTTCCAATTCTATTTTTCTAGGAATGAAAAATCACTGGAAGCATGAATTGCACAAATAAGATCTCCCCAAAATGTTTTATTATATTGGCCTCTCAGACAGACCTTGGTTATAGATGTTCATTCTGTGGTTCTGGTGGTGCCATGCACATTCATGAACTTTCATGTGTCTTTCATGGTGGTATGCACTCTGGACCCCATTGTACAGCCATGTACCTCTTCCTCACCAATCTTTCCATCTTAGGCCTCCGTTTCACCATAAGCACAGTTCCTCCTATGCTGGTAAATGATTGTCACAACAGAAAGGCCATCAGCTATGGTGGCTAAGTGACCCAGCCCAACATCTTCCTGGGCCTGGGTGCCATGAGTGTCTACTCAAGGCTGCCATGGCCTTTGATAGGTTCATGGTGATCTGTAGGCTTCCTCACTATATAGTCATTATGAATCACTGGTTCTGCATTTGGATGGCACCTTTCTCTTGGCTGGGTGGTTTTAGCTGCTAGGTGCTCCGATCCTATCTGACACTCCGCATGCCTCACTCTGGCAGAAATGGAGCAATTCTGTGGAGTTCTTTTCTCAAGCAACCTGGTGCTGACACAAAGCCTAACAAGACTGAGCACTTCTTCTTCAGTGTCTTAGTTCTGCTAAGTATGGGGACATTGATCCTAATCCCCTGTGGATTCAGTCTCAAGCACCTCTGAGAAACAGGTCAGCACAAAGATGAAGAAAAGCTTTTCAGACTTTGGGTCTCACATGGTCATCTTGTCCATCTTTGATTTCAACAAGCATCTATGTATATATGTAAGGCAGCTTCAGCTTCCTCTAGGACCGGGGAAGATGGTTTCTCTCTTCTGCAGTCACCTCCATGTTGAACTGACCCTTGTAACACCTTATAAATAAAGGATTAAAAGAGGGCTTCTGGAGGGTGTTGGCGAGAATATTTCTCTGTAACAAATAAGAAGTGCTCCACTGTGACAAATTTAGATTTTTCTTTGTTCTTGACAACAGTAACAACATGTCTAATGATATTCCTGTTTTCCAGGATATCACGATTTCATTGAGCACTACAAAAAAAATTTTTTTTCTCACTCTTTCTTCAGGCTAGAGTAATTTCCTCCTATCAGTGTCAGAGCATTCAGGAGACCGTGAAGCTGCACCTTCTCTCTTGCACACTATACTGTTTGCACCAGAAACACCTTATCTCATTTAGGGGTTTTCATGTCCTTATGATTGAATAACAAAGAATCCCAATCAAAAATCTTTCCATTGTAATACCACATATATCTGGAAAAAGTTCCATAATATGTGACTTTGGAAATTTCTCCAAATATGGAATTTGACTGAAATTTAGCAGCTTTTAAGGCAGCTGAGAGTACACATTTTGGATCAAAACCTGGAAATATCAGTTGCATTTCATATCTGAAAAATCAATGCTATCACTTTCTTCCTCATGGAAAGCAAACCTTTTTTCGTCCTCTTTTGTCAACTTCTTTAGTTTTCCCAAACAAGTTCTACTTCATTCCTGTGTGATCTCCCCAATACTATTCATGAGTATTTCTGTTGGTAGCAGTCACTGATTCCTTACCTTAGTTGGATAGTAATTCAGCAAACATATATTGTTCAAAATGCAGAAGTAAACTAGAAGAAAAACAGGTTGTTCTAAGTGATAAAATGTTCTAGTCTCTGAGAGCAGTGATCCTGAATCTAGGAAACTGAAATGATTACATATAGTCAGTAATTCCAGAATGTAGATGAGACAACACTGAAACAGCAGACTGAGTGTAGCAAAATTAATTATTTTAGAAATTACAAGTAATTTTGTAGCATCCATTTTCAAAGAACATAGGTATATATAAAACTCAGCTGGAGATTTTCACCAAAGAAATCAGAAGAATTAAAGCATTGTATCACAGCAATATATATGCACCAGTTTTTATAGCAGCATAGTATGTAATAGTTAAATTGTGGGAACAACTCAATTTCCTAATAACCAAAGAATGTATAAAAAAACTATTTGTTGTTTTGTATATATAGTTGAGTACTACTCAGCCATAAAGAAGGGTAAATTTGTTCATTTCTAGGCATTAAAGTTTTGATGTTTAGAAAAATTCTTTAGGAAGCAGTGCATAAGAATCAAGTAGCAAGTGATGAGGAAATTGATGTTGCAGACTGAAACATTAGTGACTTACAATGCTTAGGTAGCAAACAACCAATGCAATGTCTGTGAAAACGAAGTATGCATTTGTTACTTTTTGGATACATTTGACAATGATTTAACATAATATAATCTCATGAAAATTCCTTGTTTTCAAATGAAAATAAAAACAAATTATTAACAGTCTAAACTTTAGGTATTTTAGTGGTTGGAAAATAATCAAACTGATTAACTGTTTCCAAATAATAATATATAAAATTAAGGATACACTTTAAGCAATAAAAGTCAATTAAAATATATTATCTAATGCTAGGAACTGGCTGAAAGATATAGTTAGTATACCTTTTATTAAGCTTTACACATGAATTATAGTATCTAATATATCCTTGCAGCTCAAATAAGTACTTTGGACCATAAAGTAGGGACAAAGTAAAGACTGATCAGGCCAATGCTACCAAAGGTTAACAAATTCAAGAAAACTGAAAATAAGTTGTAAAGCGAGAATCAAGTCTTTATGAAAACAAATAAAAATAAAATAAGCAGCAAATACATGTGATTTAAGCTCTAACATAAATCAGTATTGATAATTAAAAATATTTTTACATTTTTATGTTGCCCACATTTATACTGTTATTGTATGTTGCTGTAAGCAGATAGCATGGGTCACAGATACATCAAACAGAAAACACTATGAAAATAGAGTATTTGTAAATGGGAATGGAACCAAGAGGTGAAAGGAGCAGGAAGAGAGGGAAGAGACAGAGGATAAAAAACAAGAGAGAAAAAGGAATTAAATATATATCCTGTACATGTGAAATCTCCCTATAATGATGGCAGTCATATACACTGAACATACACTAATAGACATAAAATTTAAAAAGTAATATATTTTAGTCTAAAAATGCAGTAAAGAGTTGGAATAATGCTCAGATGTGACTCTACTAAATGAAAGGAGTTTTTGCACAACAAAGAAAAGAATCAACAAAATGTACAGAAAACACAGAGTAGGAGAAAATCTTTAACTTCTACTCTCAATAGGTTAACATTCAATATATATGAAGAAGTTTTAAAAGTATCATAAAAAACAAATAATCAAATAAATAGACAAATGAATAGACATTTCTCTAAAATTACAAAGTAGTATAGGAAACAATGTTCACTGACTTCAATCATCAGGAAAATGTGAATAAAAGCACTGAGATGGATTTCACTTTCATCAGGCTGACTTTCATGAAGAACTCAGCAAACATGCTGGTGAACAGACAAGCAAAAAGATTACTTTTACACTGCTGGTCAAAATATGAATTAGTATAGTCCTGTGGAAAGCAGCATGGAAGTTGAGCAAAAGAGAGGGGGTGGGGAGAGAACAGTTGATTCAGTCCTAGGTATGCTTCAGAAGAAATGAAGGGTGGCTATTGCAAATCATAATTCAGAATACATAACTGCATGGTTATGTTTTCTGAATTATGATTTGCAGTAGCCAGGCTATGGAAACAGCAAAAGGCTATGTAAAAATTGGTAAATTTTCACAGTGAAACATTATTTATAAAGAAGAATGAGAATTGTGCCATTTATAGGAAAATTAAGGAAATGAGACCATCTTGTTATGTGAAATCTATCAGACACACACACACACACACACACACACACATATGAGAAAACATATAGTTTTCTCATAAGAAATCTAGAAGAAATTTGAAAATGTAAACATGACAAGAATGTAAAAAAGATATTTAGAAACAAAGAAAGCAAGAGGAGAGGAAATTCAGGGGTGGTGGGAGTGAATTATCAAAATATGTTATATGCATTTACAAATACACAAAATGAAACCCAATAGACTGTATGAATAATATAAACCAATACATATGAATCTGTGAATGCAAGTTTTATATATCAACATATTAGTATGCCACAGAGAAACACTTCAATTTATACAATTAATGTACTAGTTAACAAAAAATAAAGAAAATGAGATAAATCTAGTGTCCAAAGTATTACTTACTTGACTTAAGTAAAAAAAAGAATTCTAAAATTTCTATGGACCTCAAAAATGCCAAAGTTTCTAAAACATTCTGAAAAAAAGAATAAAGCTTGTGGCATTGTACATTCTGAGATATACTACAAAATTATAGAACACCTAAAGCATTATACTTTCTTTTTTTTATTTAGAAAAAAAGCAAAACACAAAAAGGTAAAAATAATACAGAATTTGAAAAAAAAGTAATAATCACTAGCTGATAAATTACATATTGTTATCTTAGAAGTAGTTGTTCAAGTTACAAAATCAAAGCATAAAAACAAGACAATCAAACAATGACAGTACAATCCATTCTGTTTGATAAACTAGCAAAAACTTAATAGCATGGTTATCTATGTTGCACACTTAAACATACATACAGTTATATCCTTTAGATCGCTTTCTTTCCCTTTCATTATTACAATACCTATTATATGTTTTGGATCTTATTACTCTTTCAGCTTTTTATTATTATTTTTTATACTAGAGAGACAGTACGATATTTACAAATATAAAAATGAGCACAAGGAGAAATAAAATTGAGAAGAGAAAACTAAATTCACACATTTATGCCCTCACACTTTTTCAAAGTTATGCCAAGAATACACATATAGATGAACATATTCTCTCCAAAAAATGATGCTAGGAAATCTTCTGCATGTAGAATAATGTCATTCTTGCCTCCCATCAGTGCAAAAATCAACTCAAAATGGACTGCGAACTTAAATCTAAGGCTATATCCTAACAGAAATGCAAGAAAACATAGGAGAAATGCTTTACAATGTTGATCTCAACAAATTTTTTTCAGACAAAAATGTAAAATCACAGGTAACAAAAAGTTATAATTGCTTGAAAATATAAAAATTTTGCACATCAAAGGACATAAAGAAAAGCAAAGATCATCTTTTTAGAATGGGAGAAATGATATGCAAACTCATTATCCAATAAGTGTTTAGTATCTGCAGTATATAATTAACGTAGTTTCAAAGTCACTATGACTTCCATATACAAAGAATTTTTAGGGCATTGTATTTCATAGCAGCTGATTACAACTAAACTATGTTGCATCATATAATTCCAAAGAGTAAGAAGAGAAAATTTTGAATGTCTTCGTCTTAATGATTATTGCTGGTGGATAAAATGTTGCCTCAAATGATCAACATGCAATGCATAAATACATCAAAACATCACACTGTATCCATAACATCACAGAATATTATTCATCAGCAGCAAAATGAATATCTACATACATTTATTTATTTATATAAATGTATTTATTTATTTATTTATTTATATAAATTCACAAATAAATGGATGTTTAAGTGTCTTGGAAAATTGAACGAACTTGTTCTAGAACACATCTAAACATGGATGACCTCTGCTTTTTACCAAATTCAGTAGTCATCTAATTGTATATGAGAACTATTTCCATGAAGATCTCTGCCCCAAGGAAAATTTTCTGCTAGCCCAGTTGGGATAAGGATAAGTGAAAATCTGTGTGAAAGCCCTACCGAAGCAATTTCATGAACAGCATAAAATAGTAAATACATAAAACATTTTGTGTATTTTCTACTAATGTCATCCTAGACACTATTTGTTCTATTTGGTACATCCCCTATCAACTGAAAACATAATAATTTTGTTAATTCTTCAGTACTGTACTTGTTTATGTACTGTAGATTTTTTTCTCTGAAAGTATTTAGTTCTAATGAAAAATTCTAATGTAAGGCATGAAAAATTTATGGGTTTTTATTGAATGATATCTATCAATATAAGGTAAGCAAAAGACACTTGTTTTTATGGGCTACACATTCCCTGAGACTGTAGAAACATATGATGATCATAGTGCTCAATAATACATGAAAAATAAAGAGCATTTCACCCCACACAGCCTTTTGTACACTTCTAAATACATATTGCAGCCATGTTGGGAAGAAGTAGATTTTTCTTTGGAATTGTCTGTCATTTAAAATATTAAATGAATTTAAATTTCAATAAATATTGTATCTGATGAATTAGTACCTTGAATAAAGGATAAAGTATTCAGACACCTGAATATGTGGCATGTCATCTTAAAATAAAGTTAAACTTCTCATAGATTTATCTGCCCATATGTTTCATCCAGATGCTTTCGTGCAGAATAAAATAACTTCTATTTATTCATATAATCTTTTCCACATAAAGCTAAAAGTGTGGTGAATGTAAAATAGTGCATGTGATGAAAATGAGGTAAGACTAAGATAGAATGAAAAGAGAAGTGAGTGAAGACACTAAGCACTTTGAAGAGTGACTGAATTACATATTTTATTAAAGTAAGTTGAAAGACTGAAGAAAATACATGTGCACATTAAGTGTGATGAAAAATCACCAGAAGTACAATTTCCAAAAGCCACTGAATCCAGGAGGCTAAAGAAATGAAATATCATGTGTTAGGGTTAGAACTGTTCACACACACTTCACAGTAGAGCACGGTGACTCATCCATAAGCCAGCGCTTTCCTGGGGAAACCCAGATTTGGACTGAGCTCCTTCAATCCACTCTTAAAACACCAGGCAAACTAAATTGGTGACACATAACCAATTATCACATAACCACATGCAAGATACAAAGGATCCAATACACCCTATAGAAGGTCAGAAAACAGAAAATTTCTCTTCACCAGTGTCTGCAGATTAAGAAAATTCCTGTTATTTAACTATTATGGAAAAAAAATCTACAGCAAAGCTAATGAATCATTATTTTTCATTTCTTCGTTTGTTCTCACCATGCAAAACTTGCAGTCCTCTTCTATGGAATAGAGGCTTCTCTGATTCATAAATTACAAAGAAAGTAAATTAGGTGTATATTTAAATATATTTTAATTTTATCTTTTGACTGGAGTGAAGAACAGATCTGCAATGAGTAAGGTGAGAGAAGAATTTAAATCTACACAAATTGAAAAAAAATTTCATAAAGAATTTATTAAAGAAATTTGAATTTGAATTTGAAACGGATAATGTTATTAGAGATGAAAAATTCATAGTGTAAGTGCCACCCCCATATGCACCGTAGTAGCCATCATAGAGGATCCCCACAGGTAACCAGCTCAGGTATGAAGGCAATTCCCAGCCCCTCTCCAGGTATGAAGGCAATACCCAGCCCCACTCCAGCAATCACTGAAGAGCCAGCACAGGCTGGGAAAAGAGCAGGCAGCCTTGCACCAGCACAACAAACCAATATCAGATATCTGTAGCCAGACTGACCAGAAGAACCAGTCTTTCTTCAGAGATATTGTAGCCAATGCTGAAAGTGCCTGGGACCCCCACTACCCACTTGTCAAGAAGAATCCAGGAATATGTCAAGACAAAGAAGCAAAAGGCAGTCTCTGGCTTCTAACCCAAGCAGAGCAAGTCCAGGAGATGTAAACATAGAAGAGATCTTGAGTCACACATGTAAAATATCTGAAGTGATGGTAACTGAAGTAAAGAAACATCTTCATGAAGCTGTAAAAGACATTAGAACAGAAATACTATCTCAGGTAAAAGAATAAATGAAAAACACAATAAAGGAGTTGCTAAGCACTTCTAAAGAAGACATAGATAAAAAACAGAGGAGCATAAGAAAATGAGGGAAATTTGAATAAACAACTAAAAAAAGATTTAGAAACAGATTCAAAGAGATATCCAGGAGGTTAAAAATTCCATCGAAAGCTGGCAAAACTACTTGACAGAAACTGAAGATAGACTTTCAAACCTTGAATACACATATGCAGCTTGTGATTATAAGAGGAAAGATCTCTTAAAAATAACAAAGAACCAGGAAGTAACAATTCAATGGTTGCAAGACAATGCAAAGAAACATAATTTAAGAATAACAGGTGTGAGTGAAAAAGCAATGGTCAATAAAAATGACATTAAAAGTCTATTTACAGAAATAATATCATAAAACTTCCAAAGAATGGGAAAAAGAGGTGACATTCAGATAAGTAAGGCATATTGCACTCCAGGTAGCCATAGCCAAAATAAATGTACACCTCAACATATAATAATCAAGATCCCAGAAATTCAGCACAAGAACAGAATATTAAGAGATGTTAGGGAAAAGAAACAGATCACCTATAAAGGAAAACCCATAAGAATCATGACAGACTTCTCAACAAACAATCAAGAAGAGGCTGGAGTGAAGTACTGCATGTCCTGAAAGAAAACAACCCAGATTGAGGTACCTCAAAAAACTTTCTTTCAAAATTAATGGAAAAACAAGATACTTTCATGGCAAAGAACAACTTGAGGAATTCATGCTCACCAAACCAACTCTACAAAGAATACTAAAGAACATTCTAGAGAGAGATAAAAATGACCATGTTTCCAAGAACAGCGGCAGAATGAGATCACTAAGCAGGGCAGACAGTTGAATGGAGGGGAAAAGTAAAGAGCCAATGGTAGGAAAATAGGATGACAGAGATGAGTCAGTGCATATTGGCCATAACCATTAATGTAGATGTCTCAATTCACCAATAAAAAGAAACACAGGCAGAGGGGGTCAGGCGACAGTGTCGATCAATATGCTTTATTATGAGCAACACATTTAACTAGAAGGAAAATTCATAGATTGAAAGTCAAAGGAGAGAGAAGAATGCTTTATGTGACAGGGAACCCGAAAAAATCAGCATTAGCCTGCCCATCAACTGCAGAATGGATAAGAAAGACAAGGCATTTTTATACAATGGAAAGTTACTCAGCTATAAAGAAAGATAACCTCAAGATTTTTGTAGGCAAGTGGATACAACTTGAGATCATGCTCATGGATGAAATGGTTCAGAGTCACATGGGTGAACATCATGCTGTCCCTTTAGTATAAAAAACTAAAGGAGTTAGTGGGGTCCAAAATGCACAATAGAAGTTTTAAAGGTGAAAGGAGGAGGGAATATCTAATAAGCAAAGGCAGTGGCCATTTTTAATCTATATCCTGTTTTGAAACCCATATAGTTTTCATTGTTCTGTTTAGTTTGGTTTTATTCTATTTTTGTCTAACTTTATTATATTTGATGGCATGAACAGCTATGTCAAAGATGATAAAATATATTATGGTAGCCATTATTGAATTCCTATTATCTTGTTTTGAAGCCATATATTGCTTTCATTGTTTTGTTTTGATTGTCTGTATTCTGCTTTATTTTGTTTGGTTATATTCTCTTCAAAAGTAATTCATACTGTAACAAATCAAAAATGATTCTTTAAAATACTGAAGGATGTAAAAGGTGAGTGAATAATAGGAATTAATATAATAATGAGAGTGGATCAGAATTGTTTAGTGTTTATTTTTAAAATGTAATTAATTTGTAACATGACTATTCCATACCCATTTTCAATTCAGAATTTTCACATAGGCCACAAAATGTTCCTAGTCTCATATATTATGCTAAAAATAACATTCAATAATATCAGTTAAATAAGGTGTAAGGGCCACACCCATCTAGTGCTTATCCCTGAAGTATAATTGCCACCAATGAAATCTTTAAATTATGAGCTTACAGTTTCACAACCTCAAATAAGGCATTGTTCAGTTTTGGTCTTTAGAACCTTCCAAGTTAGTAGCACACTATAGGAAAGAATGTCTCATGAAGTCCTAAAATACACATATTATAATATCCAGTTCGTAGGTGCTAATTAATTTAATAAATGTAAAAATTTTATTGGAATATTTGGAAAACAAGGTCAACTAAAGATTAATTGGCAATATATTTTATTATTTCACTATTCCCATATAGGAAAGCATATGATAAATGGAAAGTTTCATTTCTAAACTTTGAGTAGCTTTATGTGACAGGTTACAAATTGATTTTGAGGATTTAATGTCAATAGCAACATTGTTCTTTGCAGACTTAAGATGACAGTCAGTCCCTTGACCCCCAGTTGGCTTGCAGGTGCTATCTTTAAGTTCCAGCTGGATATGACCACTTCCGTACATAACAGGATTCTGCTACACACTGCTCCATTAAGGGCTAGGAACGACATGAACAGAACCCATACTACCTATTAATGGTAATCCTCAGAATCCTGCAGTACTCAAACAGTTGATTTTGTTGTTTTAAATATATATTTTAGCTGAAAATTCCAGGAGTGCATATGTCCTAAAGTGTAAAATACTTTTTAAATCCGAGTCATTCTCAGAGTTGTACTTGAAAAACTGACTTCTTTCTTAATAGCAATTACCTGGAGTTCAAAAATGTATTTGTATCCACAAAGTCAACTGGTCACTGATAACAGTCCAGAGTTCATAAAAGATTACAAATCTACAAGATGAATGGGTGAAATGAAATTTAACATAGAGCTCAAATTGGCAAAACCCCAAATAATATTTATCCAAGAATAAAATTACGTAAAACAAATCTTTCAGCATGGGGAAATCTCTGACACTGTAGTTAAGTGACTTCTATATACAGGGAAAGAAACTGATGCTCAAATATGTGAATTAATTCTCTGCTAAACTTTGCTCAGGTACAAAGTTTAACACTAAAGTTTTTTCCTCCCCCTGAGGATGATACAATTGTCACAGTGGATAGATGTTATTGAACAGACTTAAGTTGATTTGCTTCTAATGCACTAGTTTTCCTTTCATTTTCTCCTATTATTGCTATCTCAAAATTTTAAAATTTTTATTAGTTCAACATCATATTACAGAAATGGTTCTGAAAAAATATATATGTGACCCACTGTCTGATATCTACAGCTTTGGAAGCCAAAAGAGCATATTAATTTACCAGAGTTTTCTGCTGAACTCTGTGCAATATAAATGTAGGAAAACATTATTTTTGGGTTTTCAAAGCAGTTATTTCTATTGTCACTAATTTTCATCAGAATTCAAAGCCCTATATAGAAGAGAAAATTCAATTTCATAAATGGAGTTTTACTAGTTGAAGGTAATGAAGGAAATTGGGTGACCCGATCAACACTATTTAAATTATTACCCCTCAACTTTACTATACTTCATCTTATTTGAGATTACCAGTGATTTAAAATATGTTATCATTCTTCATGACATTCTAGATTATTGTTACTTTCCTACTGTAAAAAGCTAATTGAAGACAATAGCAGTAATTAATGAAAACCACCTTGAAGAGTTTATTCTACTGCACTTTGCTAACCGACCTGGGCTGGAGATCCCTCTCTTCATCATTCTTCAGATTACACACCCCATGGCCATGATGGGAAACATCTCTGTCACCATCATAGCTCTTCTTACAGAGCTCCATGTGCTTCTTCCTCACTAACCTTTCCTTTCGGGACATGTGTTACACCACAATCATTGTTCCTGAGGCGCTTTCAACCTGGGAAGCTCTAAGAAGACCATCGACTATCTGGAATGCACACTCCAGCTTTACATCTTCAGCACATCAGGGGTCAGAGAGTGCCTGCTCTTGGTCATTATGTCCTTTGACTGCTGTGTAGCCATCTGCAGGCTTCTGCACTACACCCTTATCATGAATCAATGTGTCTGCCTTCTTCTAATATCCATAGTGTGGCTGACTGGGGTTACCTGTGCTGTCTCAGAGGCCACTGTTACACTACATTTGTCACTGGGTGGTGTGAATAAACTGGATCGAATGTTGTGTGAGATTCTGGTTCTGATTAAGACCACCTGTGGTGAAAAGAAGGCTCATGAGCTTGTACTCTCTGTGGCATGCATTTTTGTAATAGTTGTTCCTCTATGCTTAATTCTAGCTTTCTATACCTGTATTGGAAGTGCTATGCTTAAAATTAAATGCTCTGAAGGAAGGAAATAGGTGTTTGGGACATGTTCCTCACATGTCATTATCAGCCTGTTATTCTATGGTCCAGCTATCACCATGTACCTTCAGGGCCCCTCCCCTGTCTCCAGGAGCAGCCCAAGCTCATGGCTCTCTTCTGTGGTATGTTGACTCCCACCCTCAACCCTCTCATTTACACCCTGAGGAATAAGGATGTGAAAGGCACATTGGGCAAGCTGGTTAGTGACATCAAAGGAAATTGTTTAATAATTAGAATGCTTGTATATTTTTAAAAATAACTTAATTTTGCCTCTTACTCTAATTTCAGGTTATATATTACTAGAAAATATGTACAGTCTCTTATATTTTCAATGATAATAGTGTTTGATATTCAGCTAATATATATCTGGATGAGCATTTTTTGGAAATATTTGAAGATCATTCAAATCTGCTTTTTACATGTTTATGTAGTAACTGTATGAGTAGTAACAAGTATCTATATAAATTATAATATAAATGTATTATTTCAAACACCTCAGCATTGGCATATTTCAAACACCACCACAACAGCACTCAATCTCCCACCAGTGTACTTCCTATTATTTCCCAGGGAGAGAAAATGAGGTCCGTCCAAGCAGTAGCTGGGGATCTTAACTCATTATGTGAAGTTTGTTGTCTCTCATCATGGGCAAGCATTTCATGTTGCATCAGTGAGGTTCATACAAACGTGTCAGAGTCAGAAAGAGGACTACGCATAGTTGCAAAGTATATGAAACTGGGAAATGGACTTCAGATTAAGGAACTATAAGGGCACAGCTCTGTAGATAACACTGGCTCATGAAAAATAGAACACATTCAGCTTTTATATGGTTGTTGAGGCAGACTATGATGTGTTTGATCATTTTCTTAGTTCTGTTTGGCAAGGTGACTTTAGAGAAGTCCTTATTGCTTATTCTGACCTTCATGAATGACTGTGTTCAAGGCAGTCTCAATTTTGTAAAGGCTGATCTGGAATCCAAGATGACTAGAGGTTTAGGCAATGAGTGGAGACTATGAGGTGCTCATTGGTACTTGACTGTCCCTGTAAATATTACATATTGGTGTTCTCAGTCTTGAAGGGGCATAAAATAGTTTATAATTTCAGGGCAAGTAATCCTTGAATTGTCAGCATTCAGACAGACAGTCCTTCCATGATTCACACATTTATATCAGATGTGAGCAGGAATCTGACACAAAATTCTACACAGATAAAAATGGAAGGCAAGTTTGGCTTATTTCACTTAAGAGAATGGTCTCAAGTCGTGTCCATTTATTTATAAATATCTCGATGTGATCATTCTTTATAGCTGAGTAGTACTCCATTGTATAAAAATGCCACAACTCACAAGGCTAAATACCATATAACCTCCCTAATATGAGATTTGATAAGAGTATATAAAACTTTAAGGTAAGTATGAGGCCCCATCTCATAGCTTCGAAGTCTTTCAAAGTTTTAAATCATCAGTTGGAATGGTGTTATCCTGTTTTGTTTGACTATATCATACGTGATGATATGAACAGCTGTTTTGAAGAAAACATTATGACAGCTATTGCTGATTTAATATTATCCTTCTTAGAAGTCCTACCATGCTTTTTTTCTTTTTTTTT